>CAUYON010001819.1:0-54466 GCA_963573935.1 Arctocebus calabarensis
TTGTTTTTTTTTCTTTTTTTGAAACAGTCTCACTCTGTTGCCCTGGGTAAAGTGCCATGGTGTTATATAGGTCACAGTAAACTCAAAGTCCTGGTTCAAGAAAACCTCTTGCCTCAGCCTCCCAGGTAGCTGGGATTATACGCATGAACCACCATGCCTGGCTAATTTTTCTATTTTTAGGAAAGAGGAGGTTCTCACTCTTTCTGAGGCTGGTCTTGAACTTCTGAGCTCAGGCAATCCACCCACCTCAGCTTCCCTGAGTGCTGGGATTATAGGCGTGAACCACCACACTGGCCTGCCTACTAATTTTTTTAGAGAGGAAATTATTTCTTTAATATGGAAATACAGAATTTAAGTCTTCTTCCTACTCTAATTCTGACTTGGAAGACCTTGGTTTGCACCTTAAAACCAATACTTCTAATTAAAAGATACCTTGATGACATGGTAGACATAAGCTTTAAATGAAAATAGTTCTATAAACAATGCCAATATTGTACACGTTTCAGGTAGGCATTTTAAGAAATACTGATTGTTCCTGTGTACCATGGCTGGCACTGGGTTGGGTGTCGTCAGTCAGGATTCTGCTAGGAAAACAGAACCATGTTAAAAAGTCTAATCAGGTTAAGACATTTATTTCAAGGAATTGGTTTGCACAGTCATGGAGGTGAGGCAAGTCTGAAATTCACAGGGTCAGCCAACAGGAAGGGCCAACTGGAAGAAACTCTCAGATAGCAACTAACGCTGCAACCCACAGGTGGTATTTTTTTCTATCTCAGAAATCTCGGTTATGCTCATTAGACCTTTCAATGGATAGACTCAGGGCCACCGGGAGCATGCGGCATAATCTCTTCAAAGTCAACTGATTGTAAACGTTAGTGGTGTCTACAAAATGTCTTCATAGCAACACTTAGGTTCATAACTGGGGACTATCACCTAGCCCAGTTAACTAAAATTGACCGTCACATGTAGCATTTAAAAATGTATAAAGAAGAACAATATATAGTTGCTATTGGTGGAGCTTGTAATTTAGTTGAAGTGATTATATGTCTTCACCATGACAAAATAATTGGATTAAAGGGTCCTTTATCATTTCTGTGGAAGGGATATGGTAAACAGCATTGTAATTCGAATTGTAGACCTGGGTTTGAGACCTGTATCTCCAATTAATAGGTAAGCAACCTTTGAGAAGACAGCTAATGTAAGTCTCAATTTCTTGACCTGAAAAATGAGAATGACTAACATGTTCCTCAGAAGATTATTTGGAGCACCTTGCAGGATGATGGTGACCTTCATTGTCAAGGTCATTCCAGTGCCCATGAAACAGGCCAGCATAAATTATTAGGCGACTTACTGAGAAGCTACATATGTTTAGTATCTTCCTAGGTGCTGCAATGAATAAAAAAGAAATGCACGGAGCATGAATTTGCAGTAAAAACACATATTTTAGTCACATAAATATTGCTAACCATCCTTTCCTGTAGTAAAGTCATGTTCAATGATACATACAAGTATTTATTTCTTCAGTTGTTGGCATTTACACTTTACACAGGGAAGTTAATGGTTTCTGGATATGATTAGTGACTGGAATAGTTTAGGTGACCCTAAGTCTGAATTGGAGACATTCTTTGCATCTGTTGAATCTAAATGACAAAGGACTGGAATATGAAGTTCATCTTACTCTAAATTTCAAAATAATTTTACATTTGGTTCTCCAGAAGATGTTTGAAAAGACAGTGGTCATTTTTTTGTGTGTTAAACCTCTGGGATTTAATAATGATTTAATAGGATGCCTTTATTATATTTGATTTATCCTTTATGATAGGGAGAGGAGAAAGCATTAAATTGGGTAACTTCTTTCTTATTTGTCTCAGGATCTGCATGGGCTGATAGTTATAAATGTGAATGGTAGGTTCAAGTTGTCTGTTTGGCTATGACACGTAAAGACCACCTCGGGACTTAACATCGTTAGTGTGATTTGAGACATGAAACATGCATTTACTGACCACATCATTTGGTCACATTTGATTCTATTGCAATTAGATCCTGCTCAGTTCTGTAAGCTGGCCAACTTTAATTTCCTGACCAGAGCAGACTATTGTTACCCTAGTAAGACTATATTTATCCTTTCTGTCTCCTGCACATTTATTGCTGTGTATACAATCAATGTATTCAAATTGAAGAACCTTGTGAGTAGAACTTGCAGTGTTTTACTCACTAGCATTCTTTCTCTTTCAGTCTAGTTTAATTGACCTCAAAGAACATGCATCATCGTTAGCCTCTGCGGGGCTGAAAAGGGACTCCAAGTTAAAATCTCTAGAAATAGCCATCGAACAAAAGAAAGAGGAATGTAGCAAATTGGAAGCACAGTTAAAAAAGGTAAGTGAAGTCTAAGCAAAAACATGCCTATTTTAAAATGAATTTATAAAATGGGAAAGGAAGAGAGAATTTTCAAAGGAAACAAACTCCTTATCTTTTGCTGTCTGCTGATAAAAGAATTAATTAAACACTCTTAACTTTACTGCTAAGAAGTCTGCATCACATCTGTCTGTGAACCAGAAAAATTACCTCAGGTTTCCTGTCTACAGAAAGCTTGAAAAATAGATGAAAATAGTAGCAGAAGTGAAAAGTATTATAAAAACCAGCCGTTATTCTCTGGGCAAATCTCAACTATCAAAAAAGAGAAAGAAAAAAATGTTTGTGACAAACCAAAGAATCCAGGGGCCACCCCATCATATGTTGATAAACTTTTACTGCTTTCAAAAGTAGGTCAATTTTTATATTAGAACTTGGTGAAACTTTTCCTGACATCGTTACATTTTTGGAAGTTGACCAAAATAGTCAAGTCCCTGGCTAATTGTAGGATGGCTATTTACACTTGACCAAAAATGGCCTTAATGTCTACAAAAGCTTGTTGTGTATAGAAGGCTTTGGCAAAGAAAGCAAGATCTTCACCTTGCGGCATGGACATGTTTCCTCTGACCTGGACATTTTTGTGGAGTGCATTTCCAGTCACGCATTGTGCCTTTGACTTTTCCCCTGTGTTGTTTGGTACGTCTGCACTCATTGTTCACCTAAAACTCATAATATTATGAGTTTAAGCATTTTGTTTCCCTACGACAACTTATAGACTAATTCAAAAAAGGTGATAAGAATATAAGCAATCAAATAAAGCACAAAATAAAATTCAACTATGTACAATTCATAGCACTCTAGAATTGGAATTGGTTAGCTAAAGGTATGAAAATACACGATATAGGCAGTCAAGGATGTTAGGGAACTACGTGTCTGGAAGAATTATTCTGGGTATCTTAAAATGTAATATACTATTTGTATGATGCAGTATTTAACTGAAATATAACTACTGTGCTCAGTTTATAGGAACTTTTAAGAAATTCTCATGAGCAATTTCACACTAAGAAAGTATACTTCCTTATAGAGCAAAACTTAGATGTACAGATCAGATTCTTTAGTAACAAAAAAGCAAGAAAATCTCTGATTCCTAATTCACTCAACATCTCACTTAATTCAAGCAATTTAATTAAGCAGAAATCTTGAATAACCAATGAAAGAATGTGGAATTGCCCTTTAGAGGGTGTTGACCTGGAGATTGACTTGCTGTTTATGTTCTGGGTGTGTTATACACAATGATGACTTATATCAATGTGCTCTACAATGTTATACGTGCATATGTATGTCAAGAAATAAACCTATGAAAGATAATTTTGTATTTACTAAGACAATTTTGTCGTCATAAGGCAGGCTCCAAGATAATTCTGTAAAAGACAAATTCAGTGGGTCCTTCTGGAGGTCGCATGTACTGTCTTACCTTGGTCACAGTGTGCTGAACTTGGAATAAGGAGGAGCTCAAGTAGGCCTGGGCATAGGAGATGCCCTCAATCCACTCTAATGAGCTGTTAAGTCCATCGGGTATCCATTTATTATTTCTGCAGACACATGCACGACACCCTCCTTTTTCAGTGTAAGTCATCTATAGAATTTAAAATCCTCTAGTAATTAAAAGGAAGAGTTCACATGTTGGTGCTTATAGTTTCCATGTACATTTCTTGACTAGTTTCATAAATCAACATCCATGCAATTCAATATAGTTTCTTTCAACATAGCTGTGGTTTGCCCAAGAGATCACTTAGAGTATGTGGTTTCCTTAGGCTCTTAGGTAGACAGCATGTACTGAAATTCACATACCAAATCCTGTAAACATTTTAGCATTATTCATGACAGCATTTTAACAGTCTACCAGCTAACCAAAATTAAATTAAATGTGGCTGTCTTTCTCTAAAGAACCTATTTAATTTGTGAAAAGATAACTTATTTCTAGGGTATATATATATAAAATCTTTGCTTATCCTGTCTCCTAAATGCCTAGTATGGTGAGTTTAAGTAAGGTAATGATAATTCAAATATTTGTATGCCTAACCTGCAGATGGTATTTTATTATATTTGGCTCTCTGGCATTAACTAAACTCTAAAGTATTTTTTCAGTAGCCTTTAATTTCTGCTAATAAATAGTTCCATAAAAACCTCAAATGCCCATCACCTTAAAAAGAATTGAGATCTACATGAAATATTTGAAAATATAAGCCAACAGTATGTGAATATACATATAAACACATCATTTACTCATGGAAAAATAAGCAGCTATAAAAGCTTAAAGAGTGTCTGGGTCTCTTTTTAAATAAAAGGGTATGTGACTTGTGAATAAAATATAAAGGTTTACTAAATGAAAGCTGAAAACATAATAGTTTTATTATGTTATAAATACACCATGAATTCCCAGTGGAATTTTGCTCAAGATTTGTGAACGTCCAGGTATTTTTGTCATAAAATCTACACAAAATTGTAGAAGTGTTTAGTTGAACAGAAACCTTGTCTGCTAGTGACACTGAAATCCAAATGGTAGTTTAAATTTATTTTTGTCTTGTGAACCATGCTGGACATTGGTAAAGTCAGTTTTTACATAAAAGTTTGTGGAGGACATTCACACACATCATTTTAACCCTTTATAATACTGTGTTAATTTGCGACATCAAATACCTCATGATAAAACGTGGTAAAAGGTAGAAAAAGAATGATCTCTTATGCATTTCATCCCACCTTACCAGAAAGATAGTTAAATGTTCATGTATGAGAAAGTTCTTACGGATATTAGTGAGGCAGATAAATGATCCTTGCCCAATAATGTGTAAATGCTTATTATGAGTGTGCTTATGGTTAAACACATTCATCAGTCTTGAATAGATACCCAGTGGTTGAAGAGAACTTGATTGTTGGGGATTATTTTGTCTTTCAAAAGGATATTTGGGGTTCAAAATGTAGAAGTAAATTTACCCTGTGTGACCATAAATCAAGGGAGAAGCAACAGCAATTCAAAATGTCATGATTTATACTCTTTAGAAATTTTTCAATTAGTATCATGCTCAAGGAACAAGAAATCTATGTCTTACTTAAAAAGTGTCTCTTAGCTTATAGCAAAAGGACAGTTTCTACAATACTTCACCTCTAGACCTTGATGTCAGTTCCTAAATTCATGGTGTAGGTATTTAAGAAACGTGACTTGGGAGTGCAATTTAAAACAATATACATTTAAAGACACAAACATTTAAGTCTTCTACACAAAATAGACAGGAGAGCGTTATACTACATATTTTCTAAGGCACTTGGAACATATTAAGATATCTCTGAAATTTATATTTTTTTATTAATTCTGAACTAACAGTAGAAACTGGTTATAGGCAATAGGTAATACTACATTTTGATTCCTTTTGATCTTCCTCCTGAGTTAAAGTTTTTCCTTCTCCCATTTAAGTTGATCCAATAATGTCTTACTTACTGATATTTTGCTGTTGCTAAACTGCTGTTTCCTAATCTGTATTTTTCTGAAGTTAGATTGAATAGAAAATTCAGGCTTGTGTTAATATAAAAGAAGAGCTATAAATTCAATGATAAGATTTAATTAATCTTTTATTATTACCATCTTTGAAGTTCAGGTAATAAATTGCAGGCTTGGCCAAAAGTACTTCTGATTCATTGCTGGAGACCAGCACTTCATGTATCATCAAAAGTGGACAGCTTTCTTTATTTCATGGGTTATTTAACTTGAGAAAGAGAAAGTAACACAAACCTTAAATTTCTTATTCCAGCTATTCTTTTTTAGGAGCCAAAGTCAACATTTGTATTTCCCTAGAGCTTCTCACTTTCACTGTGGAATGTTTAGAAACTGAAATTTCTCCTTTTTAAATGACCAGTTCGTCTGTGCGAATGCACTAGATGTGTTGAGCTAATGCTGTTTTTCTGGATCTTTCCTTCTTTCCCTGTCTGTGCTTCAATGCCTCCCCAACTTTGCAATGTAGCAAGCTGAGCAGTTGTTCAATCAGATGTACAACCCAGTAAGTCATTTCTGAAAGTTCCCGCTGTAACATATCAAAGCATGAGGATCCACTGCTCACATGTCACGGTGTGCCCTACTAAGGAGGTTTTGAAAATATTTATGAGTCTCTCTCCGTTTCCATTCTGTCAAAAGAAATGATCTGTGCAGAGGCCACTGGCATTTCTTTTGAATGTGAAATTTAAAAATTAATAACTGAGGGAAATATCACTAGCTCTGATATTACCTCCTTCTTAACTTCAGCTCTAAGGCTATTGAAAAACAGCAGTCAGCTGATGATCTCAGCTTACAGAATTCTTTCATAGGTCCTTCAAACACAAGCCCATCTATGCCAGAAGGGATAATGGCATTTGTGAAATAGGAGACAATTCAATGTATGTAGAATTCACAGGATAAAAGTTAAAATAAGTTTAGATTTAAAAATAGCACCTATCCTGTTTTGAAATTGGTAAATACTAACATTATTGTGGGGGTTCTAAGAGTTAAAAACATGCCATTTGGCCAAGGACAAACCGTAATACAGTCTTCTAATAACAGATAGTAACAATCCTGATTATGGTTTAATAGAGTACCAAAAACCAGGTAACCAGTAAAAATTATTTATAAAATGATCCAGATGCCACCACAAATTTTTTTTATCCTAATGACATGGGTGCATTTATATGAAGCAGTTTGTTTTCTTTACCTTAGTGAAGAAGAAAGGCTTTTTTGTTTCAGCCACTCAAGTGGATTTCTGGGAAAAATATTTCATTAAGGTGGCTAGAATTTATCATTTGGCAGATGTGGTCTGTGCTATCATGATTTCTAACTCCTATGATGAGAAAAAGGAATAGCACAGATAAAGCAAACAATTCAGCCAACAGCTTTTTATTTGTTAAGCCTTTGCCCCAGGATATGTACAGCTTGATATACAAGATGCTTGTGCACTCAAATAGTTTCAGACCTCACACTCCATTCTTTACAAAAAATTCTATTTTAACAAATAGAATTCCTAAAGCCGGGTTGGAGCATCTTTGTTACCCTCTTTTTCTAAATTCAGATTCTGTCAGAGTAGCAAAAAATGAATCAACCCAAGTTTCTTTCCCTTAGCATTTGAATGTAAGTCTTAATAAACAGGCTCAAGACTGGAGAGGTAAAGAAAGACAAGTAAGATTGGAATATCTTCTAGCTCAAAAACTCACCCTGGGGGTGGGAGTGGGGAATGAATGTTCTCTTCAGACTAGTTAGGGACAGGAAGAAAACCTGAGTCTATGGAGAACGGATGATGGAAAGATTTTTTTTCCACCAGCAGCAAAAATTTACCAGGACTGTTAGAGGAGTTCACTATCCCTGTCAGGATGGTTAGGACAAAAGAAATAACTCTGTTAAGGTTGAGACCTTTTCCAGAAGTATTGATGCCAAGGCATCATCAACATTTTCTTCACCACAGTGATAGGTCTCCAACACACACAAGCAGACTTTTCAATGCAAAAGTCTTTGACCAACTTTTCTTCCCAAGGTAATAAAGCTAACCCACTGGTTTGGCGTCTTTGGGGATCTAACCAAACACTCATTATTTTAACTTCCTCCATCTGTAGATATTCTCAGAGACCACTTCCTTTTGGACTGACAGGGATGCAGCATGATAGATTTTCTGTTCTTAATAGTTTTTTTGAAAAAGTTACTATGTTTTTGTTAGTTGTAAAAATAATACATGCTCACAATAAGAATTTGCAAAAGAATGGAAGGATATAGGAAAAAAAATAAATTACAGAGCATCTCACTGCACAGAGATAATCATTAGAACATTTCCCTTCTTTCTCTTTCTTACTCCTTCTTTGTTTCCTTCTCTCATTTGTTCTTTTTTCTCTTATCTAATGTGCTATTTATTTTCATCAATCTGTGTCAAAGAATTATTCAGTTTTATGTGCTATTTTCTTACATCATTAGAATTTTCCATTATAATTTGCTCTTCTTCCAAACTACTATTTTAATGATTATATACTATTCTACCTTATTCACTCATTTCCCTAATGTTGACTATTCCTTTATTTTATTTTTATAATACTCTAAAGTACATCTTTCTATATTAATTTCCCAACATTGTTTGTTCCTAGACCAAACTTCTGGGCCAATGATTTTTTAAAAGAGCCCAATAATTCCTAGTATGTTGTATTTCAGAGAAATTTTCCTAAAGTATACTTCTTCCAGTACTCATTCAAGCTGGCCTTTCTGCCACACTTTGGCCAACATCAAGAATTGTCATTTTACATAACTTTGAAAAATGCTTAGGTAGAAATCTTTTTCCTTTTAAACTTTCCTTTCTTTAATAACTAGTGAAGTTGAGGTATTTTTTCTTCTGTAAGTTGTTTAAGTCATTTAAGCACTTGCTTTTGAGTTTACTGTTTTGTTCACTGGTTGATGTAAGTTATTTTCTGTGCCAGTTTTATTTAACTTAAAATTTTTTTATATGGAGAGAGAATTATTCTGAAGTCCTTGACCTGTGTTTTTCTTTAGGCTTTCTTCATTGCCATTATTTGATATATTCTCTGATTTCACTTACCTGGATTAAAAAATTTTAATACTCCTTTTTAAAGCAGTTTAACTCCTTTATCTATGTTTAGTTTATTTTGATTCCTGGTGATAGATGAGGTTCTACCTATCTTTTTTCTAAATTATCAACTAATTATTCTAACACTATTTATCAATTAATTCTCTCTTTGTCCATTGATCTTGATACTATTTTATTGCATACTAAGTTCTCATACGGATGAATGTGTTACGTTTCTGAGTGTCTTTTGGGTTTTATCCAATGTCACTTGTGTTGAGGGTCAAAATTTTACTTATTGTGGCTTTATAATATTTTTATATATCTAGTAAAATAAATTTCACCATAATAGTTTCTGCTTTTCATTTGGTCTTTTTTGTTTCCATATTTTTAGCTTTAATTTTTCTATCATTCTAAATGGATTTCAGGATCACCTTATCAATTAAAAAGTTCAGTTGTTAGATTTTAATTTGAATTATATTCAGCCTATAAAATACCTTTATTTTTATTTATCTACTAATTTATAATGAGACAGAGTCTCACTTTGTTGCCCTCAGTTGAGTGAATTGTGTCAGCTCACAGCAACCTCAAATTCCTGGGCTCAAGACAACCTCTTGCCTCAGTCTCTCAGATAGCTAAGACTACAGGCACCTATCACAACACCCAGCTATTTTTAGAGTTGGGTCTCATTCTTGCTCAGACTGATCTGGGACTCCTGAGCTCAAGTGATCCACCTGCCTTGGACTCCCAGAGTGCTATGATTACAGGCATCAGCCACCCCACCTGACCATATAAAATATTTTTAGAATGATAAGTTTCTAATATTATTGCTTCCCAATAATTAATGTGACACAACTTTTGTTTATTTCGGTGTTTTATTTATTTATTTATTTATTTTACAGTAAAGTGTTGACATTATCCTACTTACAGGCTGTGGTATTTTATATATATAACTTTTAGATTGGTATTGTGAATGATGTATTTTTTCTTTTGTTTTCTAACCAAGTATTGGTATCTAGGAAATTTCTGTTATTCTTGTGTGTTCATTTTCAATATGGCCACTCTACAAATTTTTTGTGAATTATAAAATAGTTGTTTTTTGTTAAATAAGATAATTTTGCAGTCAGTTTTATATCCAATATTCTGCACTACATCAGAGTACATAAGAATTAAGCTCTGTAGTGCTCCTGCAAGTTTTTTTTCTCCAAAGAGGAGAAATAGACCTTTTACTTTTTGTCTTCCTTTACTTTAGTGATTCCATTGTACTAAATGATACTCTGATGCAATTTCTCTGGAACCCCAAATTTTGCCTTTGTATTCTTATTATTTTTATTTTTATTAAATCACAATTGTGTACATTAGTGCAATCATGGGGCACAATGTGCTGACTTCATATACAATCTGAAATATTTTCATCAAACTGTTAAACATAGCCTTCATGGCATTTTCTTAATCACTATATGAAGACATTTATATTCTGCTTTTAGTAAGTTTCACCTGTACCCTTCTAAGATGCACCGTAGGTGTAATCCCACCAATCGCCCTCCCTCCACCCATCCTCCTTTCTGCAGCTTAACTACCAGTCTCTACTAGAAAAGTTTTGTCTTATCAATTGTAAATACTGTGCCTATTATCTTCAATTGGGTTCTTTTTCTTAGTTCTTAATTCTAAACAAATAAGATTTTTTTTTCATCAATCTCAAGTACCTTCTTTGCTGTGGCCCTAGTGTTACTAAGGCCAGAGGTGGGATCAGGAGTCTTTTATAAATTTGTAATGAATCTTTAGACCTTTTGGCCCCTCAGTTTAATGCTTTGTTCCATAACCTCAGTGTGACAAGACAGATGAATGACTTGGAGGCACAGGGGACAGCCTCACTACCAGGGCACATTTGAGATTCCTCTGATGTCCCCCACACATAGGAGTTGTTCCCTAGCTTGGTAGTTAGTGTTTTGAAATCCCATCTCTCTGAACAGGTCTTTCTCACGGCTCACATTTTTACATAAGAATTTACAAAAAAACAAACCCTTCGGCATTTTTCCATTCCAGAGGGGAAAACAATCTTAGTTATGTTCAATGAGGTCTTCCTGATTTATGTGTCATTCTAATATAGGACTGTGTGATCCCAGGAACATGGAGAGCTGAATTACAAATACTTTCACAGCCAGTGTTCGGATATAGTGCTTTCTTTTGCAAGATTTTTTTGAACCTATTTTTGAAAATTATTTGAGTTACTCTTAGACCAATAAGAGTAACTGTTCCCTCAGCACAGTGGAAAATTACCACTATTTAAGAGATTTAGTTCAGAGCATACACATAGCATGTCCAAACACATGAACATACACGAACACATGCCCTACCATTGATCCACAATTTCAATGTCTAAAAAAAATGAAGGAATATATGAAATAGCACTCAACATTTAAAGTTATATGTTTTGTTTGAGGATATTCAGACAATTACCTAAGTTTTCTACATTGCTAATTTTAAGAAATTCCATAGTTAAAAAGGATTAAAAAGTTAATAGTTACATTTTTGTTTGAGGAGTCTTTAAAGTTATTAAGGACACAGTTGATTCTTTTTATTTTGTATGTGTGTTACATAAGAAAAATTATTTTGAATATTTGTTTATATTTTTTAATATATTATCCCATTTGTTCCATCTATAGAAAAAATTTCTTTTTGGTATAATCATTTTAATATGCAACTTGTGAATGCTATGAATATAATTAGCTTAAATTATGAAAGGATAATTTTCTTTGAAACTGGGAAGTATTAGATTTCAGGACACATTATTACTAGTTTCCATATGTATTATTCAGACTCAACTCTTATGCCTGCTATTGATTCATGAAATTTAAAATGAAATTTAAATTATCTAATTTGTTGTAGTTCCATGATCACCCTTAAAAACTTTAGTTTAGAAAGTAGTATTTTTTTTATAACTTGGAATTATAAGATTGGCACTTCTTTTAGAATACTGAAATCAAATACAATGTTTAAAATGGTTTATATACTCTGTTGTTAAGATATGAAAGGAACAGTAAAATGCTGTCAGTGAGCATCAAACCTCCAAAGTGCCACAATTAAGAATCATATTTTTACAGTGCATAAATGTAGCACTTTATTGCTAAAATCCAGAAGCAGCAGGAAAGAAAAGTTGTCAGATTCATTAGTTAACATTCTGCTAATACTTATGGTCATGACTAAATGTTTGTTTTCAGGGAAATGATTTTTTTTTGAGACAGAGTCTCAAGTTGTTGCCCTGGATAGAGTGCTGTATCATACATAGCTCATAGTAACCTCAAACTCTTGGGCTCAAGCAATCTTCAGTTTTTCTATGTTAGTAGAGACAGGAACTCACTTTTGCTCAGGCTGGTCTTGAACTCATGAGCTCAAGCAATCCACCTGCCTCGGCTTCCCAGAGTACTAGGATTACAGGCATGTTTTTTTGGTTAAAATCATTAAGACTTATTTCAAAGGGAAAGTGTTATATAATATTATAATTGAATATTCCCTGCCTTATTTCACAGCAGGTTTCTGGACCAAAGTTAATGCTTTCCTTTCTAGGCATCTGGAATGATAAACTAGTATTTTTATCGACAATAATCAATGACCAAACTTCATAGGATTAAGTGTGAATGAATTTGTGACATGTGATTTTGATACTTGTCAACCCCTTACTTTGGCTTTAGCTACATTTTCTTCTCAACTTTTATTTATATACTATATTAATCTGAAGTTTTGCCTTATTTCCCAAAATGGTTCGAAATTCTTTCATTGAAATAACTGCCAGGAATTGCAATGTACTGCTCATCCCCAGTCATGACCAGATCCCTCTTTATGCTTGATCCAGCCTTTCAAAATCAGTTCACATCAAAATGCTGAGGCTTGCCCACATCAGTGAAGCTCCAAACTTTGTTTTGATTATTCCCATTTGTGGGGAAATTTCCTTACATATGGAAATATAAGAAACATAATTGGGAGTCCCTCAAAACTTATTGATCTAATATGTAATACAGACATTTCTGAAATGTCCTTGTTCCAATTTTCTGTGTTTCTACAAGGGGCTTGAGAGTTGTTCTAAATATTTCAAGAACCATTTTTAGTCAGAACCAGATAGCTGGATTTGTCTTTAAACAGACTTCTTTAATTAGCAAAATCAAACCTCTATTCATTGAGAAAAGAATGCTTATTGACATTCCTATTGATGATTCTTTGGAGGATGACCTTGCAAGGCACAACATTCTTGGGCTATATTAATGATATACAAATTTTGAAACCATTAAAAGAAAATCCATATCCATCTGTATTTTCAAGAGTTAGATTCCTGACTAATGAAGATGGGGGATAGCATTGCTGTGCCTTAAAAGAATAGAATAGATGAGCATCGCCCAACAGATTCTTAAGGGTAAATAATTACTATGGATTTTCAATTTACCTCTTGAATGGGTCAGAATGCCATGGTAGAAATTTATTGTAATAATGATTTATTCAAAAAGTCTATTATTTTTTCCTACGGTGTTGAAAATATTTTAGGCCCATATCTGTTACCTACTTTTGATTCCACCAGGAGCAGCCAGTCCAGATCTGCACCCGTAGTATAGTGGTTACAGCACCCCGGCTGGTGGGTTTGAACCCAGCCCAGACCAGCTAAACAACAATGACAACTGCAACAAAAAAATAGCTGGGCATTATGGTGGGCACCTGTAGTCCCAGCTACTTTGGAGGTGGAGGCAAGAGAATTGCTTAAGCCCGAGAGTTTGAGGTTGCTGTGAGCTGTGCCGTCACTGCACTCTACCACGGTGATATAGTAAAACTCTGTCTCAAAATAAATAAATAAATAAAGTAGCATGTTTTAGGCTCCGCACCTATAGCTCAGTGCTTAGGGCACCAGCCACATACATTGGGGCTGGAGGGTTTGAGCCTGGCCCAGGCCAGCTAAACAACAATGACACCTGCAACAAAAAATAGTTAGATGTTGTGGTGAGTGCCATCATCCCAGCTACTTGGAAGACTGAGGCAAGAGAATTGCTTCAGCCCAAGAGTTGGAGGTTGCTCTGAGCTGTGACACCACAGCACTCTACTGAGGGTGACATAGTGAGATTCTGTAAAAAAAAAAAAAAAAAAAAAGAATTCATGTTATAATTTGAAAAGGCAAGAGTATTGCCTAAATACAGATAATATGCTTCCTTCATTCTCATTGTTTAGAGGAGGCTCTGGCCTTACAATTTTGAAGGAAACATTGGCTTGATTTCCTCCTGTATTTTATTTAGTATCATCCTATATCTGTAGAGCAGGATATATCACTCGAATGGTTAACAATTTCATCTCATCATCTGAAAAGTTGTGATTCATGCTGAGCAGAGCTGGTTATCCACAATGTCTTCATAAATACTATGGAGGCTTTTGCCTGCAATACCTTAGGATGGGCTGGGGAGCCACCAGCCTTCCCAATCATGTGAAACGCTCTTGTTCGCTGTCTTCCTATGGAGCCCAGAGATGATCCAAGAAGCAGCTGTTTCACTCCCATCTCTATCTAACTTATTCTTAAAGGTTTTGATTAATTTATAATTAAAAAATATATATCTATTTATACCTTTACTGACTAGCCTTTCCAGGAATTCTGGCACTGAGATTGAAGGGGTTTTGACAAAAATTCTTTTGCCTGGAAATAAGTAGATATTGTTATAGCGATAAAGATATTTAATTCACAGGTATTTCAGAGGCTGCTTATTTATTTTAATGGAAGACCATTAACACACATCTAACATACATCTGGCCAGCTGGAAATTTGGCTACACTCTTAATTTTAAAAATGTGACCTCACAATTATGATTTAATAAAATTATAAAAAACAAATAGCTGGACATTGTGGTGGGCACCTATAGTCCAGCTACTTTGGAGGCTGAGGCAAGAGGATAACTTGACCCCAGGAATTCAAAGTTGCTGTGAGTTACAATGCCACATAAATGTACCCAGGGTGACAGAGGGAGACTCTCTCTCAAAAAATAAAAAATATATAATAAAAATATACAAAAAATAAAAATAAATAATAAAAATGTGACCTCATGTCAGTATTGGATGAGGTCAACGGTGGTAAAGTCTAAATCCAGGCACTTTCCCCCCCTAGACTTTCTGTACCTCCAAACACATGATGAGTCCCTTAACTGCACTCACTTAATAGGTTGAATTGACTACAAGCCCATCTGGTTTCACCCAATGTTTAAAACTGGCTGTATAGATTTTCCTCTTTTTTCAAGGAGCTAAAATAAGAAATGTATACTCATAACTGTCAGTGGCAGATTGTATTTTCTCTGTAAACATATCAGGGAGTTTTTTTTTTTTAATGGAATAGGTCATATCTTGTTGATGAAAATTGAATAAAGTTATTAACTTAGCTGTATAAAGAGCCCCATTTTGGTGAGGCATCTATGAAATAATAAAATCACAAATAAATAATATCTTCCCTTTATTATTTCATGCTATTATGCTGTTCTTAGGCTAATTCATTTGCCTGTGAACGTCAGATGAAGAGCTAGGTTTAGAATCTATGTTTCACAACTAGTAATTCTGTACTTGGGTACTAACAAAATGATAATGAGATGATAATGAGAATAAGAATAAAACAACTAACGTAAACCAGCTAACTGCCAGCTCTTTGTGAACTTTTATAAACCAAAGTCAGGAAAGGAATTTTAACTCTGGTCAGGAACAGGAAATCAAAATATATTTATTCATTTGTTTTGAGTGTTTCTAGCTGCTTGTTATATACCATTCATTAATTATTTTTTAAAGATCATAATGGCATTGGCTGGATAGTTCGAGAAATGTCATAAAGGTTTTTACTTGCTGTAAAATAATGGTAATATAGAAGAAAATTGGAGGATAGGTTAACATGAAGTTTTTTTCTTAGGTATTTAAAACTACATTTAAGTGCTTTTTGGTTACAAAAGTAACAAGTTAATTCTTATTATCATACATAGAAGTAGGTATATAAAGTAGTTACTTTCTTTTAAAATATGATATCTGTTCTATGTATTTGAAGTGGAGATTAGGAAATTTAAATACTCAAGTATTCTTGAGTAGTAGGTACTCTCTACTTACTTTAAAATAAAAATTATTAGATGAATAAACTCCTAAAAGTATATTAGCTCAGCATTGTCTTTCAGATTACTTTAATTATGCTGAAACAGTCCAATAATCAACTAAAATGAAACCCAGAGTATGTACTAAAAAAGCAAAAATAAATGTTTTCTGAGAAATATTGGTAAAAGGGAGTAAACCAGTATCTGATAGTATGTTGAATTGTCATGTATTTTTCCCAAGTTCTTTTGCATAGTTGAGCTTATTTCTTAAATAAGGAAATCTTAGATTTAAGAACATGAAAGCAAATTTCCCCCTTCATCCTCATGCTTAAATAATATGTTACATGCAAAAATATTATTTTTAAAATGATTATTTTGTCATAAGCAATAAATTTATTTTATTTATACTAATTTGTGATTTTTTTCTACTAAATCATTGCAAAGACTGTCAGCCTTCTAACAGTAGTATTAGTATTAATTTCTCTAACCATGCATGATTCATTTGACCCCTCAGTAGCTATAGCTTGCTTGCCTTATTTTTTTCCCTGAAATTAAAAAGAAAAAAAGTACCTAAAAACTTAGTAAACGTCTGCTCTACATAGCAAAACAGCAGAACAACTTAAGTCCTAACAAATGGTTAATGTTTCATTTTAGAGATACAGACACATCTGACTTCTCTGAACTTTCCATGTTTAATGTGCACTGTTGTTAAATTACTTGTTTTTCCCCTGCCTGCTCTTTGAAGAAGTCATTTAGGAATAATGGGAAACAAGGGGTAGGCAAAAACATTGCAGTGCAGTGTTACTTCTATCTGTCTGGGAATATTTCAGCCAAAAGTTTATTTTGGGAAAAAAAAAGCCTTATCCCACTCACATGCAAACACACACAAAACCACAAATACTTTGGCTGCAAATTATTCTGCAGTGTTGTTGCTGTGCCGTTGCCTGTGTCTGTTCTCGTGTGTACAGCTGCCACCCACCCATGCATGTGTTTGCAGATCCTTGTCTATGTGCTTGGTCATGAATTAGCTCATCCTCCTCCTGGTTTAGGTATTCAAAAGAACCAGAATTTATGGGTATAACTGTTAGCTGGAAAGCCTTCCCTCACTTCTAAGTCTTCCTTTCAAACTGCATCTTCTGCTGACATTTCTGAGTGGGACGAAGTGTCGATCAGTTGATGAGTCTCTTCTGCGTTGCCTGGCTTTACATTTGCCCTTGGCGATTCTTAGAAAACAATTTCATATTGCATTGTTTCAGTTTCTGTGCATGGGAAATGAAAGCATTTGGTATGAATCACCTCCTTCACTGTGAGGAGTTAAATTGTCTTAGCTCTGCTTGCCAAATGACCTGGAATAAAGACATCCCAGTCTCAACTCCACCCATTCCCTAGTTTTTGGTGGAAAGAGAAGCCAAAGGTAGCAGCAATATTGAATGGAACAAAATATCAATAATGAAAGAAACTACCCTGTGAACCTGCAATATAATTTAAAATCAACATTATTCTAAGGTAGCTGCCCTGTGCTACTTTTCCCATTTTGCCTTTGCACTGACAATATACCCATAGTTCTTGGTTGTTTTCTCTCCAAAGTTAATTCCTGGGCCATTGGTGACTGCACTCTATAATGTTCAAAATTGTTGTCTTAATGACATTCTTTAAAAATGTAATATTGAAGGCACATAATATTGAAGATGACTCCAGGATGAACCCTGAGTTTGCAGACCGAATAAAACAGCTTGATAAAGAGGCATCTTACTACCGCAACGAGTGTGGCAAGGCCCAGGCAGAAGTTGACCGGTTGCTGGAGATCCTCAAGGAGGTAGAGAATGAAAAGAATGACAAAGACAAGAAGATTGCAGAACTTGAGAGGTAAATTTCATAGTCCTGTGAATTGTCAACAGTGGGTGAACATGGAGTGCTTTGGTTTCGTCTTAGGTTGTGGTGCATTTGGGTGTTTGTTCATGTTCCCAGGTGGGAACAAGGTAAGGGATGTGGACTATGCCTGGGAGGCATGATGTTGTGTTTTCTGTTGGGTTACTAATAAGGGAATCGGCTTATCTTTCGAGGTGTTATGTACCTCTTCAGTGTTTAAGAAAATGATGGTCAACTGTTTTGAGTGAGTTTCATGATCTAGCATTTTTGCCAGAAATGTGGGTAAGAAATTCAGCCTTTGACTTTCTGGAATCTCAGTCCTTTCTCATCAAAGATAAACATTTGTGGTACAGCTTTGCCTTGAGCTACAAAATATGGAAGAATATAGTTGAGAATTCTCCATTCAAAATAGGGCAGGGGAGGAACTCAGATCCTTTGGATGTCTTTTGACTCACCACAACAGTTTGATTCTGTAGGGTAATCATCTGAGAGGACATTATAACACGTGGTAAACAAATATACTTGAATAGGCCTATGTGATAGCAAACTATGTCTAAAAACAAAGAGGGTGGTATCAGACTTCCAGAACATTCTGATTTTCAGATAAATCATATCCATATTATATTTATATATAGCATGGGCTCTAAAAATAAGCGTACTATTAATGCTTTTTCCTATACTTCATGTAAGGAAAAACTTTCTGAATAATCTTATGTAACTCCATAACCTCTGAGAATTTCGTACTGGTTCAGCAATAAAGCAGAATTTGTCTTTCCTACATTTAGTCCATATGGAAGAGATCAGAAAATTTTGAATAAATCAGTGAACGTTTGTCAGCTTTGATCGAGACACTTGTGAGGCCCTAAAGGACTTCAAGATGAATGCAAAGTAGTTCTCTGTGGTCTTGGGGAAACATCATGGGATTTAATAACAGAAAGACCTGAGTTCAAGTTTTGCCTCTGCTTTATGCCTGCAGGCTATGTGACCTTGAATCTTGTTAGAAGCGAATTTCTAACAATCTATTAAGATGTCCCGGTTTGGCGCCTGTGGCTCAATGGGCTAAGGCGCCAGCCACGTACACCTGAGCTGGCGGGTTCGAACCCAGCCCGGGCCCGCCAAACAACAATGACGGCTGCAACCAAAAAATGGCCAGGCATTGTGGCAGGCGCCTGTAGTCCCAGCTACTTGGGAGGCAGAGGCAACAGACTCGCTTGAGCCCAGGAATTGGAGGTTGCTGTGAGCTATGATGCCACGGCCCTCTATCCAGGGTGACAGCTTGAGGCTCTGTCTCAAAAAACAAAAAAAAAGTCCCATGCTTTGCAAACCCCTCATCCATGCGTAAGGTGGGAGACTCACATCATTATGAATAGATGAATGCTAACACAAATACATTGTCAGTATTAATGGGCTGTGTATTAAACGGATAGGATAATTTCCTATAGAATTTTGGAATATAATATTTACTATAAATTCCAAATCAATTAACATTTCTTTTAATAATCTTAGAATTAGTTTGATTATGGTCTGATTTTTATTCAGTATGATCAATTTTAGCATTAAAGTTAAGGATTTCTTTTTTCCTGAGGTAGCAATATAAATTAAAATCTTTACAAGTTTTAATTTTAAAATGTGAGAATATTCTACCAGCCTACTGATGCTTAAAAAACTGGGAATATGGGAGAGCAGAGAGAGAAAGAATGAGGGAGGGGTGGGGAAAGGAAGAGCAGAGAGAGGGAAGGAACGAGGGGGGTGGGGTCTTAGTGTGTGCCACACTTTTGGGGGCAAAACACGATTGTAAGAGGGACTTTACCTAACAAATGCCATCAGTGTAACCTGGTTTCTTATACCCTCAATGAATCCCCAACAATAAAAAAAAAAAAAAATTAAAAAATATTTTACATAAAAGATTCAGTATTATGGATTTAATTATTACTATCCTACTTCCAGAGTCTAGACTTATGAAATCAGAATTCCCCAAGTGGAAAAATTTCTGTGATTACATAGTATAATTAATAATGGTCCAGGTGTCCAACTGGTGGCCCACAAGCCACATGCAGATTTAAGGCCTTTTGTTTATCTGGGGTGTTGGGTATTTTAAAAAGTATACATGAACTCTTTTCTAAATTTTGCTCATTTTTGTTAGTGTTTGTGAATTTAATGTGTGGCCCAAGACAATTCATCTTGTTCCAGTATGTGGCAGAAAAAAAAAGAAAAGGTTGTACACTCCTGAACCAATTCAAGTACAACCAAAAGGTTTACACAAGAGTATTGCATCTGATTGCGGAAAAGCAAAAATTCATTCAGAGCCAAACCTTGAGAATAAAATAAATGACAATGCAGATTTGGGTAAATTATTAAAAACCACAATGATGGATGAAATTTTAAATTTTCTTGTGTAGCTTGTAAACTCTGTCAGGGAAATTACAAATTCAAGTATTGTAAAAGACATGAGGTCAATGAAATATCACTGAAGTATGTGTTAAGACAACACACACATCAATTCTGCTAATCAAAATTATTTTCACTGCTCTATATACCTCATAGATAGAATTGCAAGATAATCATTCAAAGCTATAGTTAAATGCTTCAATTACTCAGTAATGTTAGTAAAATAGCAAGCATTTACAAAATAAGTGAAATGTCAATGAACTATTTGGGTAACTGTCTATAAAATGTACTTTCTTTCCTTGATCAGCAAAGGATATAAAATACAAAATATCCTTTGCTGATGACCTGTTTCTTACTTGAAATCATGTATGATGTAGTGTTTCACTTTCTTCATCTGTAAAGTAGCTGATGCCTCACGATGTAGTAGACAATGTAGTAGCAAGAATTAAAGTGGTTTGGCACCCATGCTCAGTGGTTAGGGCACCAGCCACATACACTGAGGCTCACGGGTTCAAACCCAGCCTGGGCCTGCTGGTAAACAACGACAACTGCAACAACAACAAAAAAAGCCAAGCGTAGTGGCGGGCACCTGTACTCCCAGCTACTTGGGAGGCTGAGGCAAGAGAATCGCTTAAGCCTAAGAGTTTGAGTGTTGTGAGCTGTGATGTCATGGCACTCTACTGAAGGCAACACAATGAGACTCTGTCTCAAAAAAGAAAAAAAAACAAAGGAAAATACACATTGTGCTGCTGACAGTGCTGGTGCCTGGTGGGCACTCAGGGAAGAGCTATGGTGGCTGTTGCTACTGTTACATCCTCATAACCACCATCAGCTTCTAATGGTTCTAAGAAATGAATCGGACGGCACAGGAACTAATGCTGTCGAGTGCAGGGAAGGGCTGTCCCCTGCCAGGCTCCCACGTTAGGGTGGAGATGCTCTGGAAGGGCCCCTGGGATCTTTCCTGAAGCATAAACCACATCTTCAAATCTACCTTCCTCTTGCTTTCCCTGCCATATCATGGCCTGACATCCGACCTCTTCAAAGACAGGTATTACTACCATCCAAACTCAGTTCTTTGGCTTCCTCTCATCTTTTTTACATTTTTATCTTTTGGTGACCTTGATCCTATTCCATAACTTCAACTAAATCTTAAAAGCATACGAAAGATTTTTAGAGATGTACCCAATCTCTTTTTACATAGAAGGAATTTGAGTCTTGCCCAAGTTTAAGGCCATACTGACTTCTCAGATGAAGACACTAGCTTAAAACTCTCCTCTGTGACTGAGAACCATGAATTATCCCTGTAACCCGAGCGCTATGGGAGGAAGCCAAGAGAGGAGGAGGCCTTTTGGCCAGGAGTTCAAGACCAGCCTGGGCAACAGAGTGAGACCTTGTCTCTACAAAGATTTTTAAAAATCCAAAAAATTAACCAGGAATGATAACACATGCCTATAATCAGTCTAGATACTTAGGAGGCTGAGGCAGGAGGATGGCTGCAGCCCCAGAGGTGCAGGCTGTTAAAGAGCTATGATCATGCCACTACATTTCAGCCTGGGTGACAGAGTGAAACCACATCTCCAACAAAAAGAACTTCTAATCTATAAATTCTACAATTAAACTCTTAGTATAATATCGTCACCAGCAAAAATCCAACATAGCTATCATCAACCCCCTGATAAAATACAACCCATAGGTTTGTCCTGTAATTGTTTTGTATACTGTTCACAAAACTATGTTTGAAAAGTAAAAAATACTAATAGGACAAGCACTGTTTTATTGAAATTTTATGATGAATTTTTTTTTTTTTTTTTGAGACAGAGCCTATAGCTGTCCCCTTCGGTAGAGTGCCATGGCCTGTGACATCACAGCTCATAGCAACCTCCAACTTCTGGGCTCAAGCGATTCTCCTGCCTCTGCCTCCCAAGTAGCTGGGACTACAGGCGCCCGCCACAACGCCCGGCCATTTTTTGGTTGCAGCCGTCATTGTTGTTTGGTGGGTCCGGGCTGGATTTGCACCCGCCAGCTCAGGTGTACGTGGCTGGCGCCTTAGCCGCTTGAGCCACAGGTGCCGAGCCTACGATGAATATCTTGTGTTGAGTATTTTATAGTCTATAAGATTACATTCTAGAAATACTATAAGGCTTGATCAGTCAATAAAAGAATACTTGACTTTATAAAATCCACAAAAGATAAACATCCAAATAAGACTGAGCCTCTGTCTTATAGGTCAATAATGGAATTTACTTGACACAGCCAAACATTACATCATCATTAATGAAACTCCACTCAATACCGGGACAGATGTGTAAGAGAGATTAGACCTACAAAGTGTGCTCTGACAGCAAATTGATTCCGGAAGGCAGTGAACAGCATATGAAGATGAGTAAAGTACTACCTACTTCAATGAGTTTTTCATCTCACTCTGACATTTGTGAAACAACTGCATACATTTATATATGAGTGACAAAGGTAAGAACAAGTGGATAATTTTGAAAAGCAAGCTCATCTAACCAAATAAATATAAGAACGTGAATTTGCTCATTTTTGAGTTTCCAAGTTTTCATAAAAGGCAGTTTCAAAGTATCAAAATTTCTAAGACATCAGTCTTGGACAGTCAAAAAATAAGATTCCAAACTCAGAAGCCAGAATTTATAGTCAATGCCTAAAATGACAATTCTTTATTTCTGAGACAGTCTCACTCTGTCACCCAGGCTAGAGTGCCCTGGCATTAGCCAGGCTCACAGCAACCTCAAACTCCCGTGGCTCCAGGGATCCTCTTGCCTCTGCCTACTAAGTAGCTGGGTCTATAAGCACCTGCCACAACACCAGCTATTTTTAGAGACAGGGTCTTGCTCTTGCTCAGATTAGTCTTGAACGTTTGAGTTCAGGCAATCCACCTGCCTCAGCCTCCCAGAGTGCTGGGATTACCAGCATGAGCCACCATGCCTGCCTTTGTTATAGTATTCTTTTAAACCAGTGGTTCTCAACCTTCCTAACACCACGACCTTTTAATACAGTTCCTCCTGTTGTGGTGACCCCCAACCATAAAATGATTCGCGTTGCTACTTCATAACTGTAATTTTGCTACTGTTATGAATCATAATGTAAATATCTGATATGCAGGATGGTCTTAGGTAACCCCTGTGAAAGGGTCATTGAACCCCCAAAGGGGTCGCAACCCACAGTTTGAGAACCACTGTTTTAAACAAATACTTCATACAAAGAAAGAGATGCTAGTTATTGCAATACTATTTTAAATACTGCAAAATGTATATTCTTTAATAAGTGTATCCTCATAAACTACATCAAAACATTGAAAATACTTAAGACAAAGTCAAAGGCAGGGACTAAGCATGTCTGTATCATACTGTTCAGATTCACATCTCAATTCTTCTACCAGGTTTCTATTTAGAGGGCAGTTGTTCTTTAGTTACAAAGCAGGCAGTATGTTTTCAATCACATAAGAAGCTTCCAGTGTCAAGGAAATTTTATTTTGAGGTTCTTTCCTTAGCGCCCAGATTATAAAGGATAAATGGCTTGAAACTGCTATTGTAATTACATGCCTTCTGTTGTCCTCATTCAGGGCACGGAGGAGGGGCTGAGATTGTGACACTCCTTTGAACTGGTGGCACACTGGGTGCCATCATTTTCTAGCAATTTATCATGTTAGGCCCAGAGATCAGGGGATTAGGAGAAGGTTTTATCAAAATATGTACTATTTCTCAGGCCAACCAAGAGGTTTGAATTTAAGAAGCGAATCATCCTAGTTATGAACAGCATTTCACAGCCACATTAAAAATTGCGCCTGTGGCTCAATGGGCTAAGGCACCAGCCACGTACACCTGAGCTGGCAGGTTCGAATCCAGCCCAGGCCGCCAAACAACAATGACGGCTGCAACCAAAAAATGGGCAGGCGTTGTGTCAGGCGCCTGTAGTACCAGCTACTTGGGAGCAGAGGCAGGAGACTCGCTTGAGCCCAGGAATTGGAGGTTGCTGTGAGCTGTGATGGCACAGCACTCTACCCAGGGTGGCAGCTTGAGGCTCTGTCTCAAAAAAAAAAAAAAATTGCCCTAAACGGGTGGCACCTGTGGCTCAAAGGAGTAGGGCACTGGCCCCATATGCCAGAGGACGTGGGTTCAAACCCAGCCCCAGCCAAAAACTGCAAAAAAAAAAAAAAAAAAAATTTGCCATAAATGTGACATTTCTATTTCATTATTCATATTATTTTAGATTTTTATTTCACAGGTTCCTTAATGCTTTTGTTTAGTGACTATTTACAGAACAGAGTTTAGAATCAGGCAAAGCCCAATTTCTTCTTATAAACAACCTTATGCAAGCTCACTTACACCTTTTTTGAGCCTTAGTTTCCACTATATGTATACAGTAGAATTCAATACAGAATAACTATTACTGCTAATATCCTGAAATTCTTTAAGAATTATACACTAGAATCTAAAGGAATAAACAACATACCTCATTATGGCTAATAAAATGACCCAGCATTTGGACTAACAATCTGTAAAAATTTAAGTTCCAATAAATATTTACTATATACAATGTGTTCTTTCCCAACCCTAAACTCAATTTAACTTCCTATTAGATGAGACTCACAGGCTGGGTCTGGGGTTTGGGGAAAAGGAATAGAAATTCAATAAATCTGATTAAAAATGAAATGCAATACAAGAAATCTCAAACTTCACTAACTTAACTAATGTGACCCACGTGTCAATAAAACTCTTCAAATAATTTGAGAACTTCATGAAAACTTCATATGTTTTAGAAATTAGGTTGTTAATATTGAGTATTCCACACTGTAATATAATTCACAGAGAGCCACGTCCTATGTCAGGATACAAACTACTGTAAACAACACCCTGGAGGAAAAGATGAGGGTATGGGTTTCAAGACAGAGAATTAATACCGTGCTATTAATATGACTTTTATAGGTATACTGTGGTGAACACGGGTAGTTAACACTTTAGTAAAATAAGAATAGGCTGTTAAACAGAGCTTGATAGTAAAAAAAACCCTCATACGCGGGTTCTACATTTTAAAAGTTTCACTCAGCAATTAGGAGAATACTAGCTCATTATTGTGGGAACTTTGTATCACTCATGGCTGAGTAGCAGCTGAAAAACGTATTTAAGATTGAAGATTTTCAGAATTTAGTACTAAATAGTAAGAATACTGTTAGGAGTGGTCATAATGCCAAGTGATATTTATTGAAAATGTGTATTCAGTATAACACTGTTTCATTTAATCCTTTCAATAGTTTTATCAAGTAGGTAATATTAGCTTCAATTTAGTATAAAGAAACTACAAGAAGTTTGGCAAAAGGCACTATTAGGTGACTAATCTGTGACTTGAACTCTGGGTTTGATTTTTTTTTTTTGAGACAGAGCCTCAAGCTGTCACCCTGGATAGAGTGCTGTGGCATCACAGCTCACAGCAACCTCCAACTCCTGGGCTCAAGTGATTCTCCTGCCTCCGCCTCCCAAGTAGCTGGGACTACAGGTGCCCGCGCAACACCCGGCCATTTTTTTTTTTTTTTTGGTTGCAGCCGTCATCGTTTGGTGGGCCTGGGCTGGATTCGAACCCGCCAGCTCAGGTGTACATGGCTGGCACATTAGCCCGTTGAGCCACAGGCGCTAAGCTGAACTCTGGGGTTTTATAATTCCAAAGTTATAATCTTTCTGACAAACTACACTATTAATATTAGTTTAGTACCCTGACATAAAATTATAATTCCATGGTAATTAAAATATCAACTTATATTTCCATACAGCATCATATTCTTGACATAATTATTTAATGTTTAAATAAATGGTTACAGAATTTAATTTTCCCATAAAGAAGTGTTTAAAATTAAGAGGAGGAAAAACTATGTTTGATCATTTTTAGACATAGTTTACCAAAATATAATCTTCAGCTAACCCTCCTTACTAGTCTGTAAGTGACATCATAACTTAGGCAGCAAGCTCAGGCAGGCCAGCTACTGAGCGCACTGGGAGAGGTGAGGAGAGCGCCTGCAATTAAATGGTATTTTAGACTCTCCATGGTAAAGGATATGGGCCTCAGAGGAGGACACAGGAGCAGCCACGCCTAGTTCCCTTCAGCACACCAGGCCTTCTACTCACACTATTCATTTGCCTAGAACAGCTTTTCTCCCATTCTCCTTCTGGAAAACCCTTTCAAAACTGACTTCGATCATTACCTGCTCAACTCCTTGGCGCCTCTCGCCTCCCTGACAACCACCACCTGCTATCCCCTCACACACCACAGTCAGTGGATGCTTGTGCACATTCTTACATCATGGAGGTCATTACCTCCCTGGAGACTTCAAATTGGTCGAAATAGAAATGTCAAACAAATAGCTCCTCTTAAATACCACCTAACACGGAAAGCCGTTTAAACCAGTGGGGAAATCTGGTCCTCCTCCCCATTTCACTTCCGCTGTGTCTTTCAAATGGAAACCGTTCAAAATCCCACTCCTCAGAGGGTTCTTATTTTCCAACCTCCCTACAAGCACTCTCTGGAGTGCCAGCCATGTGACTGCTACTTTCTGCTCTGCTGTCATCTGAGCACAAGCCTTCATTCATTAGGAACATCTCAACATCAAACATGATGGCCTAGACCCCAAATTGCTCCATCACTTTTGATGCTAAATACCTAAAATATTTACAGAAGTCACTTAGAAATGTAACCTCTTATCTGTCTAGACTGTCTACTCAAGTTATTCATTATCTTATTTTTAATAGGTCCTTTTGCTTTTTATCCAAGTACTGATCATCATGCCCAACGGCTTCACTGCCTTCCCTATACACTTGGCCTCATGCCACACACAACTTC
The DNA here is from genome assembly GCA_963573935.1 of Arctocebus calabarensis. Taxonomy (NCBI): domain Eukaryota; kingdom Metazoa; phylum Chordata; class Mammalia; order Primates; family Lorisidae; genus Arctocebus; species Arctocebus calabarensis. Next base: position 27,122 of record CAUYON010001819.1, read on the forward strand.
ACCTTGTGTCTTCAACAAGGGTCACGCTAGCACCCTTCCTTTCCTTCCACGTCGCCCTTGCTAACAGCAAACCATTTGGCAATATTTGCTTTCTTCTCCCAATTCCAAATGCTGAACAGAAATGATACGGCCAAGGAGAATGACACCACTAAAAGCCAAACACCAGCAATCTGGGCCAATTCCCCAGAATCTAGTAGTTGCCCAGTCAGCTCTCCTATTCCCACGCAGCCCAAACCATCAAGCTTCCCAAGCCACTGCCTCTACTGCCATCTTATTTATCTCAGTAAACAACTCCACCCCATACTTCACAGAGGCCACTGAACACCAATTCTCTTTCATTTCTATCACAAACTTATTTATACCTGTGCCTTAGTCTCAAAGGAAGAATTTTTGCATCTTGTTAAACACTGATTCTTCCATCTGTGACATTTCAGATCCTCCAGAATATTCTTCTTTTACTCCTTCTCTTTCAATCTTTCTATATATACAATTGACCCTTGAGCAACACAGGGTTTTCAGGGTGCCAGATCCCTTCACACAGTCAGAATCCACAGATAACTTTTATTAGATCATTAAATATGAAATGCTTATTTCAAATCAAAAGCTTAGTTTATATCTCAAACAAGAAGGAGCACTTTGAATGAATCAAAGTATGTGCCTGAACTATCAACACGGTGTTGCCAGCTTAATAGTAGCTTGTTTATGCCAACAGCAAAGAAGCCTGGAGAGCAAGTGGCGATGAAATCACAAAAGGCATTTTCCACAGCTGGTTGAGAATTGAGTATTTTTCCTTGCAAGAAGTGGTCAAAGCCCAGAAGTGGTGGTCAGTGATGCAGGGTCTGGTGAACACGCGGGATGACAGAGTGTCCACGTCCAGCCTCTGCAGAGGAGTGGTGGTCAGTGGTGCAGGGTCTGGTGAACACACGGGATGACAGAGTATCCACGTCCAGCCTCTGCAGGAGGAAGTGGTGGTCAGCGGTGCAGGGTCTGGTGAACACGCGGGATGACAGAGTGTCCACGTCCAGCCTCTGCAGAGGAGTGGTGGTCAGTGGTGCAGGGTCTGGTGAACACGCGGGATGACAGAGTGTCCACGTCCAGCCTCTGCAGGAGGAGTGGTGGTCAGCGGTGCAGGGTCTGGTGAACACACGGGATGACAGAGTGTCCACGTCCAGCCTCTGCAGAGGAGTGGTGGTCAGCGGTGCAGGGTCTGGTGAACACGCGGGATGACAGAGTGTCCACGTCCAGCCTCTGCAGAGGAGTGGTGGTCAGCGGTGCAGGGTCTGGTGAACACGTGGATGACAGAGTGTCCACGTCCAGCCTCTGCAGTTGAGCAGCATTGTTTCTGCAACAGTGGTGTCTTTGGCCTGTCTCTGCTGACCAACCTTGGCTACTTATTCATAAGCACCTTCTTAATTCAACCAGTGAATTACAGGAGACATCCATGTAATCAGCTGACCAGGTTTCATGAAGCTGTAGTGTAGAATACCAGCATGGGACCACCAAACAGATAACATTGTTTTTTTGTGAATAGTCAATTTTGGACTATGTCTCACACTTCATCTTTATCCAACCTTTGTCTGAATGCTTGAGACTGTCAAAAAGAATCCATTTTTCATCACACATAACAATATGATATAGAAATGTCGTTACAGCAAAGCAAGGCAAACTTTCAGTGTATTTTTCTTTCTTTTTTTTTTTTGGAGAGACAGAGTCCCCCAAGTTGCCCTCTGTAGAGTGCAGTAAAGTCATAGCTCACAGCAACCTCACCCTTGGGCTTAAGAGATTTTCTTGTCTCAGCCTCCCAAGTAGCTGGGACTACAAGCCCCTGTCACAATGCCCGGCTATTTTTTTGTTGTAGTTGTTATTATTGTTGTTTGGCAGGCTGGGGCTGGGTTCAAACCCACCACGCCCAGTGCATGTGGCAAGCACCCTAGCCGCTGAGCTACAGGCACTAAGCCCTATTTCTTTTCTGATGTTTAATTCAAGCATAACCCATCTATCCAGCTTCTTTACCTTGCTGATTTGTTTCAAATGGTCCAACACTGTTGGAATAGTAACATCAAACCTTGCTGCTAATTTACATGTAAGTTAGACGAATTCGGTTTCACTGTATCTTTCATTTTATCATTATCCACCTTGGTCTCCGGTCACCCATGTGGCTCATTTTCAAAATTAAAGTCACAAGAACGAAATTTCTCAAACTATCAACGTACTATGTGCTCATTAGCCACGTCCTTCCCAAATGCTTCAGTGATATTTCATGGTTCCACAATGGAACTCGTATACAAATTAACACAAATATTTTAGATGACTCAAACTTTACCTATGTGAAACTGAACTCTTCCTCTTGACATACCCTATATTCTCACTTTCAAAAAGAGAACATCACCAATTTTCCCAACCAAAGTCTGGTCATCATTTTAGGGTCCTTGCTTTCCTTCTAGGGCCCCTGGAGTTACAAGTTAATAAAATTCTATAGATTCTGTTCCGTGTCTCTCAGGCCGTCAATTCAAGGATGGGGTCTTTTAAATACTACTTCTCAATCTACGGTAAAGGAACAGGTTTACTTCTTATTTCTGTCATTTTTTTTTTTTTTTTTTGAGACAGAGCCTCAAGCTGTCACCCTGGACAGAGTGCTGTGGCATCACAGCTCACAGCAACCTCCAATTCCTGGGCTCAAGCGAGTCTCTTGCCTCTGTCTCCCAAGTAGCTGGGACTACAGGCGCCTGCCATAACGCCCGGCCATTTTTTGATTGCAACCGCCATTGTTGTTTGACGGGCCCAGGCTGGATTCGAACCCGCCAGCTCAGGTGTACGTGGCTGGCGCCTTAGCCCATTTAGCCACAGGCACCAAGCCTATTTCTGTCATTAATTCCTACTTCATGTTGCCCAAGTGATTCAATACAAAGGTATTTCTCACTGCTGTCATTTTGCTGCAGACCACACGTGAAGAAGCACTGTTCTAAATGGTCTTCCTGGCTCTGGTTTCAGTCATCCAATTTATATTCCTATCTTTCCAGTGTAGTCCTTCTGGAATGCATATCAAATCACATCCTTTCCTTCCATTTCTACCCCTTGCCTCCACATCATAGCCCTTTGCTCTCCCGTCCTATTTAATTTTTCCCCTCACCTGTGGCTGCCATCCTCAAACATACTGCATTGTCTTAGATTTTTGCCAACATGGTTTCTACTCTGAACGCCCTCCGTATCTTCCCTACTAGGTCACAAGCACTCCTTCCTGAAGGCTCATCACAACTGACATCGCCCACCAGCTAGATAAAGCAACTCTCTCCTTGGCAGCCCTAGCAATTCTTAATCACACAGTTTTTACAACTATCTCAACCTAAACAAAGTCTAAGTCTAGAAGCAGCAAGGACTTTAATCTTTCTTAAAACTGTAGTAACTGATAATTGAAACAACTCCTCCTGAATTAATTTATGAGACCATGCCCATGTTAGCCACGGCTGGGAAACTGGAAGAGGAAAGAAGAGGCACCAAAGCAAATGTGAATTAAAACACAAGTTATCTGAAAGTGTTAGAGAACTATAAAAAATGCTACAAGAACATAGTACTAAGTAAAAAGAAAAAGATCAAAAAGTTTTATGTACACTATACTTACACTTAACAAGTATAAAAATTAAATCTCCTCCACCAGAGGCTCCAATTGCCAAAAAGGCTGGACAACTGCTGAGGAGACACCTGTGACTTGGTGTCTCCTTCACTTCACACTTAAGACTAAATGTGGAACCCCCATCTCCTATGCCAAGGTCAATTTCTTGTGAATTTCCTAGGCCTCAATCCCATGAAAGGACTGTATCCATTCATTGATACATTCATCACCTTGCCCCTGGTGGAAGGGACTGTACTCATTTGTTTCCTGGCCAAGGAACTCATACACCTATATATACCCTGAGACTAAAGGCCTAAAGGAGGAGATGGGAAAGACTGGGAGAGAAACGGAGAGAGCTTCTCTCTCCCCACTAGAATTTTCTCCCTCTAACAGATGCCTTAATGTCTTTTGTATTCTTTTCTTTCTTTTCTGTGAATAAATTCTGTCTTACAAAAATAAAAAAAAAAAAAAGAAAGTGCTAAAAAGAAAAAAAAAAGATTATTCATAGTGGTCAAAAACTGGAAACAATCTATATGTCCGTTAACTGGTAAATAGATAAAATGTGATATATCCATGTATTAGATATGTACAATTGAATACTATTTAGGAAGAAAAAGGAACAAACTACTGGTACATACAATGGAGTAGAAATTTCCAGAAAAGGCAAATCTATAGAGACAGAAAGCAGATCTATGGTTGCCTAGGCCTAGGAGTGGGAATGGAGATTGACTACAAATGTGTAAGAGAGATCTTTGTAATGTGATGAAAATATAAAAGTAGATTGTGGGATTGGTCCCACAATTATATAAGTTTACTAGAAATACTTAATCTCTATGTTTACAATGAGTGAATTTTATGAAATGTAAATTATACCTAGAAAATTGTTAGAATGTTTTAAGTGGGTAAGAGATTTGAACACAAAATTCATCAAAGGAGATACCTGTGTAAGGATATCATGTTGGCCCATGAAAAAATGTTCAATATTGTTAGTAACTAAAGAAATTCCAATTAAAAACATACAAAACCTTTAGAATGGCTCGATTAAACAAGAATGGGTAGCAACTTGAACTTTTATACATTGATAATGGAATTAATGTTATAATCACTTTGGAAAACAGAGTTCAGCAATTTTTAAAACGTAATATTAGCTATACGATCCAGCAATCCCTATCCTACATATACACCCAACAGACATGAAAATATACATCCAAAAACTTATACACAAATGTACATAGCATCTTCATTTTTAATAGCTACCACTGGAAACATCCAAATGTCCTACAATGGGTGGAAGAATATACAAATTATGATATATCCTTACAAGGAGATTCTTACAATAATAAAAAACAATAGGGCTGTAGATACAAACAACAGCATGCATGAATCCCCAAATAATTATACTAAGAGCCATATACAAAATAAATAACTAATAAACGAGTGTATATATAGTGCAACTCTGTTAATATGAAAGCTGATCATTGTTTGCCTGGGGATTGAAGTAGGAGATTAGCATGTGGAAAGCGACATTACAAAATGTCACAGGAAACTTTTGAGAGTGATGGGTACATTTATTATTTTGATTTTGGTTATGGTTTCATGGATACATTAATATATCAAAACTCTTCAATACATGTACCTTCAGATACATGTAGTTTATTTTACGTCAATTTTACCTCAGGGAATCTATATTTTTAAAGAATTCTGGGTCAGTGTCCCCTTTCCTTCTAGCAGTATGTGACAAGGGAAAGTTGACAGGTCCTCTGTGCAGGTGTCACCAGGCCTGAAACCCACCCTGGACTTTTTCACTCCTCTTGAGATCATTATTGTTTCTCATCTTTTCATCTCAATGTGAAACCTAATTTGAACTATTTTAAATTAAAAGAGGAATTTTATTGACCAAACCAAAGACAGATCAGGCTTGGAAATGGCCTGAGGAGCCCAGTCCCTGCCTGTCACACCCTCCTCTCACAGTGTCCCCCTCACCTGCCTGTCTTGTAGGGCTTTATTCTCTAGAACTGGCCATCCCAAAGGGGCCAGCACAGTGGCCTCAGCTAGTTCTAGCTTACATTCTTTATTGTATTTTTATTATTTATTTATTTGAGACAGAGTCTCACCCTGTCACCCTGGGTAGAATGCCGTTGCATTATAGCTCACAGTAACCTGAAATTCTTGGACTCAAGCAATTCTCTTACTTCCTCCTCCCAAGAAGCTGGGACAATAGGCACCCACCACAACACCTGGCTAGTTTTTCTATTTTCAGTAGAGACGGGGTTCTCACTCTTGCTCAGGCTTAGCTCAAGCAGTTGTCCCACGTCAGCCTCCCAGAGTGCCAGGGTTATGAGAGTGAGCCACCACACCTGACCTCTATCTTACATTGTTAAAGCTTCAGAGCCAGAGAAGGAAGGGGATGCGCCAGCTCTAATTCAAAAGAGAACCTCGCTTGGATCACAGAATTGCAGTCATCCACTCAGGGGGCCAGCGGTCTGTGATTGGGAAAGCAGTCCTCAAAAACTCCATGGTGTATGCCCAAGGCAAATGGCGTAAAAGAAGAGCAAGTGGAAGTGAGCACCTGACCGCACACAACACATGTCCTACTTCAAGATGGCACTAGCGCCTGCCTGGATCCTAAGCCCTGGCAAGACACAGAAACTGGCTTTGTTTGTTTGCTTGTTTTGTTTTGTTTTTACTGGCTGTGGCACCCAGCATGTATTCTTTTCCCAGAACTGCCTTATTGACTGGGTAATACTCTAAGAGATTACCTCCTTGACCATTAGAACGATCTTCCCCCATCTCTTGCTCATGCATAAAACAAAAAACTAAGGTAATGCTCATCCTTACTACAAATTCATAGTTGTGATTTTTCTTTATTTTCTTACTCCGTTTATCTTACAAGTGAGTTTCTCACACTCTTCCCCCTCAGATGAAATCAAGGATGTTTGCATCCAAAATGACTCAGGAAGGAAGTGAGTCTTGGCAGGAGCTGCCTGGTTTTTGGCCTTAAGAACGTCTCCTTAACCCACAGAGCACAAGGGCAGTTCCATTTACTCCTGTGGGTGAAGGGCTAGTCATAAATAGTGATCGAATGTCACCAGGGCTACATTGCCCAATAACAGTAAAAATGATGCAACCTGGTAATATTGTATTCCTAACAACCATTGAGTTAGGAATGGGGAACTATTTAGGATCATGCAAAAGTACAAGAATTTTTCATTTTCTAAATGTCAAAACTTTTATATTTCAAGTTCTAATTGGTTCAGACAAAAGTCCAGTTGAAAGTTGTCATTTATTATTATTTGTATTGTATTCCCTGTTACTGTTAGACACAAAAGCTTGAACTATAAACTTTTCTTATTTTATTTAAAAATGTGCTCGTTTAGTTCCAAAAACAGTCATAAAAATGAAACCATTCCTGTTTTTGTCCAACCCACCGCTTCCAAAAGGACATTCTTAGTGAATTATTTTTTGGTATTCTGAATTCACTTCAAAGAATCTGGCTAATATTTGAAAGGTTTTTTTCCAAAGTCTTAGACATTACCACATGCACAATTTTGATCTTCCCATAAGTGTTACTGCTGCAGGCCATTTGGGAATTCTATCGGAAGAATGCAAGTTGCTCTTGTTCTGAACAAAATCTCCTGACATTTCTTGAAAACATCACGCACACACACACACCCCCACACACGGAGCACACATTCTCCTGACATAACTCCATACTTTCTGAACCTTGCAGCATTGAAAAATTTTGAGTTTTGCTCCAAAGGAGTCAATGGGCATAATCCCCAAATGTGATAGAAAGGTCTCTAGGACAGTAATACATCTTTTCCAAATTCATAGAGAATGAAGTCAGAAAAGACCTGGATTGTTTATTTACTTTTGCTGTCGTCAAATTATTGTGACCAGAAAGAATAACAGTTTTAAAACTTTTAGATGTCTCCCTTTTCATTAGTCATGTAACAGATAGTACTAGGTTCCAAAAAGGAAAACAAGCCCCTGCTCCAGTCTCCACACTTCCCCACTTGCAGTTTCACTCATCAGACGCGAATGCCTTTTATCCTCTCAGCTATTCCATCATCAGATAGTTACCTTCTTTCCATTCAATTAGTTGATTTTAGATACTAACTTCCTCTTATGATAACCAGGAATTAGCTCTTGTAAGCCATTTTCTCAGTGAAATTGTGGAGCTATTTTTGGCTACATTTTAAGACTTTGCAACTATTTTTTCTTAATTTTTTACCAAAGCGCCATAATACCTTCTGCTTATTTATTTTGTTTTTGCTTTGTTTTCCTTTGCTTTTCTAGGAGAACTCTCTTATCAGATAGTCCTTTCCATCAGGCCTCCTCCCGCCACCCTCTGGCCCACTTGCTGGGCCTGCTGCTGGGCGGTCATCTTGACACTTCTCTTTCCTGTGCTCAGGGTTTGAGATACTCCCTTCTGGATTATTGGTCTCCCCTTTGCTTGGCTTAATACTTCTTTAAGTTGCAATCTAGCCAGTTTTCTCTCAAGAAAGAGATACTGGAAAGTAAAATTTCTAAGTGCCAGTATATCAGGAAATGTCCTTTTCTACTCTCACACATGGTTAATAATTTGGCTGTGTATTACATTCTAAGTTGAAGATCATGTTCTCTCTCTCAAAATGGTTAAGTCACTACTCCTCTATTGTCTTATATCTACTGCTGGGGCCTGTGACAGGGTGAGGGATGAGCTCAGGCAGTAGGCCTGCTCCTGCTCAAACTTCAAGAAGATTCTCATGTGTGGCTTTCCACTTGGGTCCCCCCTCTGCTGCTGAAGGTTCTGCTCCCCCTCTTTCATCTATTTTTTTATCTATCAATAAACTCTTTCTTTTCACTTATTAAAAAAAAGAAGAAAAAGAAAAGAAGTGTCCTTTTTTTTTTCTTCATCACAACTAAAAAACACAAGAAGGCTTTAAAACACTAATGAAGTGATGTGATTTAAGTTTGTGAAAGATAGTTATGCTGTATGGAGAGCAAGTTCTCTAAGAGCAGAAACAAAAAGACCAGCTACATGGGTATTACTTTGGTGTCTAGGAGAGGTGACAGAGTTCTGGGTATGGTGACAACAGTAGATGTGGGAGAAGTGTTTTCAAATCAAGTACAGTAAGAACCAAAATTAGCACACGGGATGTTAGCAGAGGGGAAGGAGAGTTTCAAAAGAGGTCTTCAATTAACAGTATTTTATTTATATTTTAAAAATATCCAAGAAAAATAGGGAAACATGTTAATATATTTGAGAAGTCTGCATCACAGGTGATCATTGTATTCCCTGCAGTTTTATAATATATTTCACTTTTTAAAAAATTATGCTGTTAAAGAACTAACCAGAGCCCTGCATTTGTGACTAAGGCAGGCAGGCAGACTGGGCATTTCACTATTGGGGTAATCAAGCAGAGGTCAGTACAGAAAGGTCACCATCTTTCCATCTGCAGACATTCAACTCTCGGTCCTACAACTGTTCTCAGTTCCAAACTTGTACCTTTCAACGTGTCTTGACTTGGGGCAGATACAGATATTGTGGAGCCAGAATCCTTTACAATGTGGGACTATCTTAAATGGAAAGAATATAATTCATGAATCCAAAGTCAGTACTAAATGACCCATTATTTATAATGAAAAAGTAAGTTACAATAAATAACACAGTTGAGGAGCTGGGAGATTCCACAAATGTCACAAAACCCAAGAAAATAACAATCTTTATTAATTCATTCTATTCTTTTTCTCCTACATTTTGTGGAGTTTTTGTTTATTTGTTTTGTTTTGCTACAGACTCTTTCCTCTTTATATAACAATCTTATTATATAGTTTACTGTATAGAGACCAGGAAAATAATTCAGATTATTCTCTATCTTTATGGAATTTTGTGTGTAATATATGGGTAATTGAGAGGTTTCTCTCAGATTCACAACTCATTGGTAATGTCATGTAAATTAAGATTGCTGCCATTTTTGGAGAACCCTTTATTTTTTTAATGGAAAGATTTCAGGGCATTTCAAGGTACCTGTGTAATGACTAGTCTTAAATAATCTTTAAATTGATGACACTCATTAACCAGCTTGTCATCAGTGTCTTCATCCTAATGGGATATTATGAGTTTTCTATTATTTTTACAATGTCAATATCACATGTATTGCAATGGCAAGAAATTAAATTGTTTTCATTGTGTTCATATCATTCTCACTTCTTCATTAATTGGATTGTAGAATTATCTAAAACCATATTTAAAATTTTTTTTTTGTGGAGACAGAGTCTCACTCTATCGCACTCGGTGGAGTGCTGTGAAGTCACAGCTCACAGCAACCTCCAACTCCTGGGCTCAAGCGATTCTCCTGCCTCAGCCTCCCAAGTAGCTGGGACTACAGGCGCCCACCACAGCGCCCGGCTAATTTTTGATGCAGTTCGGCTGGGACCGGGCTTGAACCCGCAGCCCTCGGTATATGGGGTTGGCGCCCTACTCACTGAGCCACAGGCGCCCCCCCTTATTTAAAATTTTTTATTAAAAAATTTTCTCTTTCTCATTATCTGCACTCTCACTTTTTTATTTTAGTACTGCACTCCCAAAGATGCACTCGCCTGCTTATTGAAGTTCTGTTCACAGTAGCCAAGATATGGAAGCAACCTAGTGTTCCTTGATGGAAGATTGGGTAAAGAAATGTGTTATCAATTGCCAAGACGTGAAATCAACCCAAGTGCCCATCAACCCTTGAATGGATTAATAAACTGTGGTATATGTATGCCAAGGAATACAATTCAGCCATCAGATGATGACTTTACATCTTTTGTATTAATGTGGATGGAGTTGAAGAATATTCTCCTTAGTAAAATAATATCACAAGAATTGAAAACCAAGTATCCAACATACTCAATACTAACATGAAACCAGTAAATGAACAACTACACACCCACACTCGAGAAAAGGCAATGGAATTCAAGTGCAGGGCGAAGAGGAGAAAGGGGGAATGGCATGCTCTCACCTAACAGGCACAATATACGGATATATGGCACACCTTTGGGGTCAAGGACTCACATACCACTAGGACCTTATGTAACAAATGCAAACCATGTAAACTAATTGTTTACACCACCATATTAATCTGAAATTTTAAAAAAACTGAACTGGATCAAGGGAGGAGTCATCTAAGACTTTTTGACATTAAAGAACTTATAATCATACATTTTTAATCAACTTCTGAAATCATACTTAATAAAATAAAAGCCTTCTGTGTTTTCATTTCTGAAAGAAAAGAATGTTAAAATAAATAAAGGAAGCAAAAATACATATATATACACAATGGAATATTAGTCAGACTTTAAAAAATGTACTCCTGGCATTTGCAGCAACATGGATGGAAATGAAAATCATTATTTTAAGTGAAATGAGCCAGGCACAGAAACACGAATATCTCATGTTCTCACTCATATCTGGGAGCTAAAGAAGTTGATCTCATAGAGATAGAGAATAGAATGATGATAACCAGCAGGAGGGAAGGATAGGGAGGAAGTGGTAATGAAGAGAGGAAGTTTCATGGGTACAGGTACAAAAATACAGTTAGAATAATCAACAGCCATCAATTCCTTTTTTAGCTATTGGTTCATGAGGGAAAAAGCCAAATGATTTCATGATGTTCATCTTTCTACCTGTTAAAGTTAGAATAAGTCTCATTTCTATAACATTTTACAGATTTTTAAAAATATAATTAGGTAAAAGGAATAAGCTCTAATATTTGATGGCACTGTAGGGTGACTGTAGTTAACAATAATTTATGATATATTCCAAATAGCACCAAGATTTAGAATTCTTTCAACACAAAGAAATTATAAATTTTTGAGGTGATGGGTATCCTAATCACCCTGATTTGATCATTTGATCATTGGACATAATATACATATAATAAAATATTATTGTAACCATAAATGTGTAAAATTATCATGTATCATAAAAGACTAAATTCTCCTAATAAACTACTGCCCTAGTTAGTATGTCTTGAAAATTGTTTCAAGTTTTTTCCTAAGATGTTTCTACTAATTTTAATTGTCATTGTTATCATTTTTGTTTCGTATTCCTTTAAATTTTAATCCATATTTTCTCTCACTTTTTAAATAAATACTCACACTATGTACTCACACTATGTATTTCATCATACTCTTGAATATATGTAAGAGTTTTAACACCACAACACGTTTTTAAGGCCGGCTAGTCTCGAAGGTAATCTGAGGCATTGGGCTGCATAAATCATGTGACTTCACACATACACACACTCACTGAATATGTAGTTGTGTTCTCTATCCACATAAACTTTGATCTACTCTCTTTTGTGCATGCCTGTAAAACGATGTGTGATGCATTTACACACTGTGGATGTAATTGTACACACTGTGTTATCCAGTATGTTTCTGACAAGAGAGGACTGCCATTATGAGCAGACACTGATGGGAACCAAATCCTATAAATCTGATGATTACAAGAATTTTCTAAGGACAAACTTGTTTATTCTTCATTATCCAAATACATGCACATTTCCCATGCTCAGTATCATACAATACATTCATACCTTTGTACAACTTTTGTTCCTACACCTTTGGGCCACAAAGGATGATAATTGATACAATAGGTAGTACCTTTTACATTGGGATGGTTAGCAACACTTTATACACAGAAGTGCCTGCAAACCACATAAATGGATCCCAGAAAGCCCAAACTATGTGTATTTCCAACTCAACTTTCCCATATACATATTTCAAAAATGTCATAGCTTCCCTAATACTGTCTGAAATGGGAGGGAATGTGACGGAAAGGATTACAAATAGGAAAGAGAGAACAGCCTTAAATCATTGTGGTTAAATATTTTACTTCTATAAATTTTGCAAAAATATATGCCATGTGGGCACATCATAGGACCCTTTCCAGGCCTGCTTTCCTAGAGGGGTCCATTCAGATGAGGGACCTTGACACTTCCCAGTAAGTTTGCCTCTGCTTTAGACAATGAAGCTCCAGTCTCCTACTTGGAGAGGGAGAGAGGGAGAATGTGCAGATGAGCATCTATCTGAGGTTCTGTGCAGAACATTGGGTTGGGGTGGAGGTGACAATGTTCCAACATGGTCTTTCATTCAGTGCCCATTTTCCCTAAAACCATGGCTTCCCTCACCCTCAGTTATATGCCTCCACCTGCTCTCTGACTTCTTGAAATCTTACATACACCCTAGATGACTTATCAGGTCAAAGGCTGCTCTAACAGGAGCTTAGACTTGTGACCCTAGACTCACCAAGAAGTATTGATAGTTGAGTCCTCAGAGTCAGTATTTTTGTTCTACTATGAATAAACATAATGGATTGTCTTAGTATATGTTAGCTAGATGAGAAAATACAGCAATGCTTATGTAGTCTTCCACATTCTAAACCCACTCCCATTGCAAAGAGAATTAAGAACAAAAACTCATATTCACTAATGTCACATATTCTTTTCTCTTTGTCCTGATGGGTTTGTGCTTTTTTTGTTCTTTCTTATCATTTTAGAGGGTACTGGGGTAAACAAATTATCTTTATTAGAATCATCTTTCCTGTGAGTTCAAATAATGTTGTATAAGTGTCCAAAGTTGTGTTTTCTTCTTTGCATCAATCACAGAATTTGTGCTAAATGTGGAGAGCCGGTCTCATCTGGTAGAAACTTCTTTGAAAATCTAAGAACTTGGCTCAGTGCCTGTGGCTCAACGGGCTAAGGCGCCAGCCATGTACGTCTGAGCTAGTGGGTTCGAATTCAGCGCTGGCCTGCCAAACAACAATGACAACTGCAACCAAAAAAATGGCCAGGCATTGTGGCAGGCGCCTGTAGTCCCAGCTACTTGGGAGGATAAGGCAGGAGACTTGCTTGAGCCCAGGAATTGGAGGTTGCTGTGAGCTGTGATGCCACAGCACTCTATCCAGGGTGACAGCTTGAGGCTCTGTCTCAAAAAGAAAAGAAAAGAAAAGAAAATCCAAGACCTCATGGGATACGAGCTGGTTCTCGACTCTTCAAAAGAGTAATCAAATATATCCTTCATAGCTATCTTTTTTTCTGTAGCTCACTTTCCATGAAGGTTTATCCTCCTACTATCCCTGTTTTTCAACAGCTGCCTGTAGCTCACACAGGTAAGTCTTGATCTCAAAACAGGGGAGAACTTTAAGTCTCAGAACTGGGTGTCTGGGCCCTCTGGGAAAGCAGAGGCCAAATGACTCCCAAGCAAGGTTATTCGTCAAATGGTCAGCTTTGGGTAGGCACAACACTGAGAAAAAAGGTGAAGGTCACTTAGAAATTCTAAACCTGAACAGAACTGCCTCATTTCTCAGAGATTTTTAGATATTAATGTCGAAAATTGTAACAAGAAGCAATATTTATTCTCTATGTTTGCTGTGCACTACTGGCACACTGGTTGTATTTCTTAGCTACTATAAAAAGTGTCAACTTCTAAATATGCTTCTAAAAATCTGAAGCTCCACCCAGTTATTTGCTTCCTTGAAATTTGTTTTCATGTTACTACTGGTCTACAGGGTAAACCAAACCACACAACATTTCATCTCATCTGTCCAAATATCACCTTGAATCAACTGCATGTGTAAAATGTAGAGTCTTCACCCTGGTGTGTGTATTTGGTTTTCCACAAACTGAAAAAACTAATAGTAAGGATTCCAATTCCATGAATCTCTCCTTATTCAGAAGAAGAGTTGTAAATTTCATTTTCATGTAAATTTGGGCATGGTGTTCCTGTCTCTGATGAACTAAAGCACCACAATTTTCTGTAGAATTGTTACTTAAATAAAAGTGTCACTTGTATTCAAGTCCATAAATAGAAAATTGCTTCAAAAAATGTTTTTAAAAGCCTGTTAGGTGTCTGACACTGGGTTGTAATCCCCATGAGATGCAGAACTTCATTTTGTTTTGTACTATTGGATTCTAGCCCCATTAGCCATAGCACCAATATCAGAGAAGGTCCTCAATGTATAATTGCTATTGAATATGTCATAACTAATTGGGGGGAATAAATAGTCATATATAATAGGAACTGATAGAGCTATACCTATTATTTTAGTTTCTTATTGCTGCTGTAACAAATGATCTGAATTTAGTGGCCCAAAACAACACAAATTTATTATTTCTCGGTTGCGGAGGTCAGGAATCCTAGAATCAAAGTGTTGGACGGGTTATGTTTCTTCTGGAAGCTCTAGGAGACAGTATTTCCTGGTATTTTTCAGCTTCTAGAGGTCACCTGCATTCCTTGTTTGAGGTGCCTCCCTCCATCTTCAAAGCTTAGCACTCACTCATGCTCACACATGCTCACGATAATCTCTTCTCACATCTCCTCTCTGACCCTCTGACTCCCTCTGATAAGGACTCCTTGTGCATGCCAGATAATTCAGGACAGCCTTTCCACCTCAAGATCTTTAACATAATTCCATCTACAAAGTTCATGGAAGGTAACACATCCATGAGTTCTGGGAATTAGGATGTGGACATCTTGGAGGGGCCATCATCCTGTCTACCACACATAGAAGGTAGTCGGCCACAAGAGAAGGGGCTTCACAGATGGAGGAGACAGGAAAAGGTTTATAGAGAAGGCTATTGTGACCCAAATCTAGAAGCATAAGCTGACAAGGGAGGAAGAGTTTTACAGGCACAGGAAACAGCACAAGCACAAATAAGAAGACAGAAATCGGCAAGGGTCTCCTGATGACGTCAAGAGTCTGGTAGAAGTGTGGAACAAGACTGGATACCGGAAGAGCAGGCACGAAGCAACAACAGCAACAAAAAGCTGCAAACTCCCTTGGAGACCATTTCAGAGTCTTGTAGCTCTTGCTAAGGAATTGCATATTTATTCTATAGGCAAGTTGAACCCATAAAGAATTTTAAGCACCTCTCAATATTTTAATCATTTCTCTTGTACGTGGGATGAAGTTTAACGTTCCAAACATGGCGGCATGTTGGTACCCTTTGGGGGTTTATTAAAATCCATCACCCCCTTCTCAGAATCATATTTTTAAACACATAAAAAAGTATATAGGGTTACAAAAGAAACGACTTGTATTGAAGTAGAATGTTCTACCCATCAGCCTATTGGGAGCCTGTGGATCCCAGGCTACAGACCACACCAGGGTCCAGCTTCTGCTCTCTCTCACCCTTCTCCCATATGGAGCTCAGAACTCTAGGAGCAGGACTTTTTTCCTCTGCTTCATCAAAATGCTAGGTCACTCCTGCCTCACAATCCACAATTGTGCATTCCTTTGTTTTCCTTCTCCCCTCCCACACCTGGATAGCTCCTGCTTGGTTTCAATGTCTCTTTATTAGGAAAATTCAATGGCCCTCAGACTGGGGTAATTCTTCTAGTAGAATAGGCTATCCTTCAGTAGTTTGTTGATAAAATTAAAATATTTATATAGTTATATGTAATTATTTACTAACACCTATCTCACTGAGCAGACAATAATTTCTTCTTTTTCCTTTTTCTTTTTTTTTTTTTTTTTTAGTCAAAGTCTCACTTAGTCATCCTAGGGCTGACTCTTGGGCTCAAGTGATTCTCTTGTCTTAGCCTCCCTAGTAGCTGGGACTACAGGTACCTGCCACAATGCCGGCTATTTTTCTTTTTAGAGATGGGGTCTTGCTGTTAGTCAGACTGGTCTCAAACTCCTGAGCCAGGCAATTTGCCCACCTCAGCCTCCCAGAGTGCTAGGATTACAGGTGTGAGCTACTGTACCTGGCGCCCAGACAATAATATCCATGGGAGCAGAGCTCATGATCTATATTCACAATGTCCTGCACATAGTAGACATTTAGTGCATTCTTTTAAATACATTTATTTTAAAACAGTTTTATATTCATAGAAAGATTCCGAAGATAGTAAGGAAATGTTCCCTATATCCAACACTCAGTTCCCCAATTATTACTATCTTACATTAGTATGGTCCATTTATCACAATAAAGCAATAACTATTGATACATTGTTAGTTAACTAAAAATTATACTTCTTTCATATTCCTTAGTTTTTACTTAATGTCATTTTTCTCTTTCAGGATCCCATCCAAGTTACCACCTCTTGTTCAGTTGTTTTCTTTCCTTAGGGCCCTCTGGGATGTGACCATTTCTGAGACTTCCCAAAGGTGTTTGATGACCTTGATTGTCTTGAGGAGTACTGATCAGGAATTTTGTTGAAGGTCACTCAGTTGGGATTTCTCTGGTGTTGCTCTCATTAATACACTGGAGTTTTGAGGAGGGCAATCACAAAAGTAAAGTGTTGTTCTCATAACATCATTTCAAGGGCATGTACTTTCAGCATCACTTATCACTGTTGGTGTTAACCTTGACCATCTGTTTTTCAGGCTTCACCACTGCAAGTTATTCTTTTTTCTGCCCTTTTCATACTATATGGTTTTTTTTACCTTTTTAACTTTTTTTTTAATTTTTATTAAATCATAATTGTGTACATTAGTGCAATCATGGGGCACAATGTGCTGACTTCATACACAGTCTGAGATATTTTTATCAAACTGTTTAACATAACCTTCATGGCATTTTCATAATCGCTATATATAGACATTGGTATTCTACATTCGGTAAGTTTCACCAATACCCTTCTAAGATGCACAAAAATATGGAATGCTTCATGAATTTGCGTGTCATCCTTGCGCAGGGACCATACTAATCTTCTCTGTATCATTCCAATCTTAGCATATGTGCTGCCGAAGCGAGCACGTAACTATTTTTAAATGTACAGTTCAATAGTGTTAGGTATGTTCGCATTGTTATGCAACCAATTTCCAAACCCTTTATTTTGCAGAACTAAAACATTATAACTATTTAAAAAAACAATTCCCTGCTCTGATCTTTCCCTCTCCCCAGAAACCACTATTCTATTTTCTGATTGTATGAATTTGGCTACTCTAAGTTCCTGATATAAATGGAATCATATAACAATTGTATTTTGTGATTGACTCATTTCATTTAACACAATGTCCTCAAAGTTCATTCACATTTTATCATGTGTCAGAGTGCACCTGCTTTTTAAGGCTAAACAATATTCCATTACATGTATGTGACCAAATTTTCTTATCCATCCACCAGTCAATGGACACTTGGGTTGCTTCCATTTTTCAGCTATTTTGTGTGTGTGCGTTTTCATTTTTATTTTTTTTATTATATTGTCTTTATTATTAAATCATAGCTGTACACATACTATACTTTTTGGAAGGAAGTCACTCTGTACAGCCTACACTTAAGGAATAGGCAGTTATGCTCTACCTCCTTGATGGTGGAGTATGCACATAAATTATTTTTTTTTTCTACAAGAGACATTTGTCTATTCTCCCCACTATTTCATTTATTTAATCATTTATATCATATGAACTCATGTCTGTTCTCCTTTATTTAACTTGTCACTCAAATCATTCAAGCTTTGGTCTTTGGGAGTTCTTTCAGTTGGCACCTGTCCTTTTGTTAGACCCTCACTTTGTGTGTGTGCATTCTGTGTATGTGTATTTCCTCCTGCTCTTCCTTACTCTTTGAATGAGAAGCACATTTCCTGCTTTAATCTTCAAATGGCTATTTTCAAAGGAGCCCTGGTTCCTTTCATTGAAGAGTCGTATTAGAAACCAAGATGTGGGCACTAGGTGTGCTCATGGCTGCTGGGGGAAGGGGTCATTGCTTCAAGTTCCCCTCAGCTGGCAGAGCAAGGAAACATGTTTGTATACTAACCCATTTATGTATATACACATCCATAACTATTTCTACATGTTGTGCTCTTTATCTACATTAATCTAAATATGAGGTCTTATCTTCCATTCTAACCCATTATTATAGGATTATTTTAGCTCCCTCCCTTTTGCTTATCTGTAATATCCCACTGCAATGGTGAGAAACCTGGCTCCTACCATCTCCCATCCACTTACTTACTTGTTCATTTCCATTACACATCTACACATGCTCCTTCACTTGCAATGGGGTTACTTCTCAGTAAACCCACTATAAATTGAAAATACTTTAAGTTGAAAATGCATTTAATACACCTAACTTACCAATATCCTAGCTTAGCCTAGCCTTCCTTAAATGCGCTTAGATCACTAACGTTAGCCTCAGATGGGTATAATCATCTGACAGAGGCCTATTTTAGAATAAAGTATTGAATATCTCATGTAATTTATTGAATACTATACCGAAAGTGGAAATCAGAATGGTTGTGCGGGTACTCCAAGTACATTTTCTACTAAATTTATATCATTACAAAGTCAAAAAATCTTAAATTAAAGCATTTCAAGTCCAGAACCCTCCATCTAGTGTGGGACTTACCAGGGGAAATCTTATTAGGCAATTGTACCAGGAGACCTGAGTTCAGAAACCAAACGTATTTATCAGATGAAAAAGCTATAAAATAACTCACAGCTTTAAAAAGGCCTATAGTAAATTCTAACTTAGTAAACTGTCTATTTTCTATTTTCTTAAACCATAGACTTAAATTGTCTATGGTTTAAGAAACACCATTTCCATTAAACTTAAATCTTTTCCATTTGAGATATTTGTCTGTTAAGTGACAATGGCTTCACAGTAAAGACAGATACCTGCATCTTCATCCCTGTGTTGCTAAATCATTCTTCTTACTAATCTGTATACTTTCAACAACTATTTTCTGTATATTTTTATATTACCAATATTGTTATATTTTAGAACTAATAGAGAATTTGGAGACTACCTAGTTCAGCCACCTATTCTTAAGGAGGAACTTAATTATACATGTAGTTGAACTCAATTACTAACATTTTACTATACTTCCATGCTTCTTATTAAATCAAGTTAATAGGTTCTCTTAAAGAAAAAGCAATATTTGTACTATGATTCATAGTATTAAGTTGTTCCAAACCTAGGATGAAGGTAATATTGCATTTTTTAAATTTTTCTACATCTAATCAAATTTAGTTCCAATTCTCTGCCCACCAAAATTGGTAAACAGTCCCGATCCAGCATCTAGAGCTGCTGCGAGTATGCTTTGCAGAGGCCACTGAGGACTCTAACATGGCTCAGTCTTTTGTGGCAAATTTGGTCACCAGAAACCCTTACCAAGGCACAGCAGCTAATTCTTAGGGCTCCCAAGCTCCCACCCCTTCCACATCTTTGCGCCTCAAACAACTTCTCTCCAGAAGACTCTTTGCCACTTTCCCCTTCTCCACATTCATTTCCTAGGGGATTCAACTCAATCGGGATTAAAATCATTCCCTTCCTTGCCTTTAAAGTAGAAAGCCTTCATTTCATCTGACCTTCCAGATAAATATTTATAGACCAGGAATTGTAATTTCTGTTAACCAGAAAGGAAAACAAATGAATAAATCTGGTTAGGCATGAAACAGGAAAGTTAAGGACCACACACCTTGTGTATTCAGGGTAGCAATACCCAACAATGCCAAGCCTTTTGATTCAACAAGAAGCCAAGAATACATACTTTTCGGGTTGTATTTTTGAACCATGCTCTCAAATTTTAAAAGTTGGTGACTAATTCAAAATATTTTAAAATTCTGTTCAGACAAAACAAAAACTGCTTATAATCAATGGGGCACCATTTTAAAACATTTTACTAGAACTTCTGAATGGATGTTACAGAAGGAAAACTTTTTTCTGAAAATTTTTACTTTCCAATCCTAGATTCTTTTCTTAGCATCCTGGAGTATAGCACATAAAATAATGATAATAATAACAACAACAATAATCATTACTCCCAACTGGAGTTAAGGGAAAATTCACCAAACCACAGTAGAAAAAGCTGAGTAAAAAATGATAGGATGTAAAGAATGTTTTCTTTATTTTTTAAATGAGTCTATAGCAGGAAAATTCATTTGAAAGTTAAATTTTCAGCTTTGTTACAGACACCTTACAGTGTTTCATATCCACAACCTAATTTGAAAATTAGGCTTCAAATTTTCAAAATTTGAAAACTAAGTGCCAGTGTTAGGACATAAGATCTCTGAATGAGGACTATATTTTTTGCTTTCTCTTCTATTCAATTTTCCCGGTGCTCTTCCCAGTGAATATTCAAGAACTATCATCATTATTGATGGATTAACAGAGAGGAGAAAATAGAAGATCTGGTTACTGTTTCATGGTAAAATACCAAGACAATTTAATAATGTATTTCTGTTTGAAACCACATACATTTGCTCCTTGGGGCTACATTTCCAATAAACCCATTGTAAATTGAAAATATCATAAGTCAAAAATGCATTTAATACATTTAAGCTACTGAACATTTAAGCTACTGTAGCTTAACCTAACCTGTCTTAAACTTACTCAGAATGCTTAGATTTGCCTACAGTTTGCAAAATCATCTGGCAACACAGTATCCGGTAGAGTGTCAGTATTAGCACTTGTGTGACTGTCAGAGTTGCTGCTGCCAAGCATGACAAGGGACTATCTACACCACATTGCTGGCCTGGAAAAGGTCAGAATTCAAAATCTGAAGTATGAATTCTCCTGAATGCATATTGTTTTCACATCAATGCAAAGTTGAAAAATCATAAGCTGAACCATCATTAAATTTGGGATCACCTGCAACCCTCTGCTAAAGGTGTGTGTGTGGATGTGAGAAAAAAAAATTGCCATGTCTATTAAAGTATTTCGTGATAATCATTTGGAAGTACAGGCATAAATCCAAGCACAGAACTTATGTTGCAGAGAGGTCCCTATATACCAAAGGTGCCACTCACATTGAAGTAAGGGGTATAGGTGGGGAGGGGGACTCCCTTCCAGGTTGGGTTGGTGAAAGCCTGGCTTTTAACTTGTTAAAATGAATTAGTATCTCTGTGCCTTAAATTTCCAGAAAATAAAAGTTCATTTAAATTTACCATGATTATCAAGAGGCACACAGCAATCACTCTGCACCTTTGTCTCTTTGAACACAAAGAGCTTCATACTTAGCATTTAGGGCACTATTACTGAGCACCAGCACACACGAGGAGGATCACCACTCACCCCACTCCGAGGCCTCCTTGACTCAGTACACAGTGCATTCACTGCTTCAGCACCTCATCAGCTCTGTCAAAATGTTGCCCCACTTCACCTCTGCAGTGTTCTTCTCCAAATCACATAAGCTCACTCTAATCACAAGAAAAACATCAAACAAAAATTAAAGGGCATCCTAAAATATATAACCACATCTTTTGAAACTGTCAAGGTCATGAAAAATAAGAGAAAATAGGGTGGTGCCTGTGGCTCAAAGGAGTAGGGCGCTGACCCCATATGTTGGAGGTGGGGGGTTCAAACCTAGCCCCAGCCAAAAACTACAAAAGAAAAAAAATGAAAAAGAAGAGAAAATAGAGAAACTGCCACAGCCCAGAAAAGAGTAAGAAGATGAGATCACTGAATGCAACATGGTATCTCAGATGGGATCCTGGGATAGAGGAAAGGACATTAATGAATACACCTATGAAATCCAAATAAAACCTTTGTTTAGTTAATAGTATTACTGTTTTGACAAATGTGCCATAGTTAGTTGAGATGTTAACAGTACAGAAAATTGATGAAGGGTGTATGGAAATTCTCTGTAAAGTCTTTGTAACTCTTCATAAATGTATAATTATTTCAAAATGAAAAGTGTATTTAAAGAAAAAAAATTAATGCCCTAAACTTAACTTCTAGGGTATCCTGTCTAACTTGGCTTCTTTAGTCAAGTAACTTAGTAAAAGGCACTAGACATCAAAACAAAGCTCCAGGTGAACGCTTTTGTTTTCCATTACTTTGTGGGCTCCTAGCAGGCTTGTCCTAACAATATTTTGGTCAAGAAGGAATATTTTGGTCTCAAGTGACAGAAATTTCAACGCAAAATAAAAAACAAAATATGAGAATTTATTGCTTCACGAAACTGTAACTCCAGGGTGGTTCCTGCTCCAAGAAAAAGGAATGATGGCCCCAGTTCTCCCTATTCAGAAGCAGAGCCACCCTTCTGTTCCAATGGCTTCATCCTGAAGCTTTTTGTCATTACCCTCTGCTAATCCAGGCTCATATGTTCTGGGTTCAAGTTTATCAGAAAAGAGAGCATTCTTCCCTTTCCAAGAGTCACAGCAAAATTTAATTGCTTCTCATTGATTCTGATTGGATTGTGTACCCAACCACAAACAAACCATTGTGACCAGGAGTACAGTGCTCTGACTGTCAGGCATTAGCCACCAGACCAACCCTAGGGGTAGACTTCTCTGCTGGATGCTCATTGACTGACAGTTATTCCATAAAAGGAGCACAAACATTGTTAGAAGTTGCTGAGGAAGTGGATAGAGGATAATAAAAAGAAGATGCCTCTCTTCTTCACAGTGTACTCCACCTAAACTAAGAGACTTCAGGATTTTACCCAGTGAAAAGCTCACACTAAAGTTTTTCTACCAAGAAGGAGGCACCCCGGTCCTAAGGTCTACTCAAGCTCACCTGTAACTCACCATACTGTCAGGATGGATCATGGGTTTCTCTGTCCCAGAAGGGTCAGTGCTGGTACAATATAGTTAAAACTTCCCTCACTCTAGCTACCTTTTCTCACTTCCCCAACTGCTTCTTAATTAATTTGCAATATTTGAAGTTAGTGCTATAGGCAGGAATAGCCTTTCCTATGTAGATGCAGCTTCACAGCCCAACTATGAACCAACAACACGTTCCCTATTGTTGGGCTATTCCCTATTCCCTATGGCCATTTTTCCATTAGTGACTTCAGCCCTTCTCTAGAAAAACTTGAACTATTTCTCAATCTCATCTTTTGAGTCTTGGATTACAAAAAAAAAAAAAAAATCATAGTTTCTCATTTCTATCTGTCAGGAAGGTTTTGAATTTGATTTTTCAACTTTTGATATTTGATGTTTCTGCTTAAAGTGTTTCTTCTGCCCAGAATTTTTTACCTTTATTGCTTTCTGTGTCCTTGGGCCACTTGAGCAAAGCATGATCACATATTATTCACAGATGTGCAAACCAAGAATGTGGGGTTGGGAGAGGGAAACAGAGCAGGTATTTCTACCACCTGGAAGGCCATGTATAGTAACCAGGGACTGTGACACTAGTGTATATTTGGTGTATTCACTATTCCTATAAACTCTGATACATCCTCCCCCAAACACCTGAAATTGTCTTCTATAAGTCTTTCTTCAACTATAGGAGGATGCTTGACCCACATGTAGGGCAGGCCAGAAGTGCCAGGGAATTGATGTTTTCAGGAATACACTGAAACAAGTTGGTAAATAAAGATTTACCCTTTTATTTGGGGGGTTTTTCTATCCCTTAATACCCTTCTCTCCTATAAAGAAAATGCCATTGCTTTGGGGGTAGAATTAGAAACAAAACTTATCTCCCTCTGGGGAAGAATAGCACATAGACATTACTGCTAAGGAAGGGATAGAAGCAAAAACACTTTACTCCTGAGGAGGGGTAGACAACCATATTGGACTCAGGATCCTGTGGCAACAAGCAGAGCTGTTTTCTACTGGGGTGGGGAGGGCAGCCCCTTTGACTCATTGAGTAGGGCGCTGGTCCCAAATACCAAGGGTGGTGAGTTCAAACCCAGCCTCAGCCAAACTGCAAAACAGAAAAATAGCCAGGTGTTGTGGCGGGCGCCTGTAGTCCCAGCTACTTGGGAGGCTGAGGCAAGAGAATCACCTAGGCCCAAGAGTTAGAGGTTGCTGTGAGCTGTGTGATGCCAGGGTACTCTACTGAGGGTGATAAACTACAAAAAAAAAAAATTCTACTAGGGTGGAGCAGAAAACTATACCATAAGACCAACCAAAGATGCAAGGCAGAGTTTAGCAGCAACAGGGAAGTGGGACAGAAATCTTGAAAAAGACCACCCCCAAGGACAAGGTATTAACACTCTGCTTAAAACTCAGGCTAAACCAGAAAGAAGATCCCCATCTGTCTCCACTGTGATACAAACACCAAGCAACAAACAAGAGCAGCCAACCACAGGGGTTTGGAGGGGCAACAGTATGGAGAGAGACTCTATCTTTGGCACAGGCAGGAGGGACTGTTGAAAGCTGAAGAGAAAGGAGAAGCACTGGGGGCAAGTGCACAGGTACACCAGGTTGTTCTCTAAGTATCAGACAGGGAAGCTACTCCCTGGAGAAATTTGAAGCCTGTGGCAAATTGAAGGCAACAGTACCACCAGCAAAATCTAAACTCAGTTCAGATCCTGACTATCTTGACTCAATACCACATGAGAAAACCCTGACTGAAGAAAAGGTATGCAAATTGCTGGGGGGAGATCCATTTAACCCATTCTCTCCTGTTATATGTATGAAGTATTATGTCTGGTAATTAATAAAACAAACAACTTACGTACAAAGAAGTAAAAAAACAAAGAGAGAGAGAAAGCAATTGATCAATAGAACCAGATTCAGAGTTGATCCAGATGTTGAACCCATCAATCAGAGAATTTAGAACAATTATAATTAATATGGTGTAAGACTTGGTGGAAAATGTGGACAACTTGGGCAAGGACCATGTTGCTTCTGAACATCCTGCTCACAGATACACCTGTGGGGTTGGAAAAACCACACTAGGCAAAGAACTTACATCAAGATCAGGACTGAAATACATTAATGTGGGTGATTTAGCTAAAGAAGTCTGATCACCAGATATGATGGAGTCTGGCAAGATGGCTTCTCCCAAGAGCATGCCGAAAGATGCACAGATGATGGCACAAATCCTGAAGGATATGGGGATTACAGAACATGAGCCAAGAGTTATAAATCAAATGTTGGAGTTTGCCTTCCGATGTGTGACCACAATTCTAGATGATGCAAAAATTTATTCAAGCCATGCTAAGAAAGCTACTGTAGATGCAGATGATGTGTGATTGGAAATCCAATGTTGTGCTGACCAGTCCTTTACCTCTCCTCCCCCAAGAGATTTTTTAATTAAATATTGCAAGGCAAAGAAACCAAACCCCTTTGCCACTGATCAAACCATATTCAGATCCTAGATCACCACCTGATAGATACTGCTTAACAGCTCCAAACAATAGGCTTAAGTCTTTACAGAAAAAGGCATCTGCTTCTGCAGGAACAATAACAGTTCCTCGGTTGTGTTGCTTCAGTCACTAGCAGACTAAGTACTCCCACACTAGGCACACCAACCCCACAAACCACGTCTGTTTCAGCTAAGGTAGGGACTCCAATGTCTCTCACAGGGCAAAGGTTTACAGTACAGATGCCTACTTCACAATCCCCAGCTGTAAAAGCCTCAATTCCTGCAATATCAGCAGTTCAGAATGTTCTGATTAATCCAACATTAATTGGGTCCAAAAATATTCTTATTACCACTAATATGGCGTCATCACAGAATACTGCCAATGAATGCTCAAGTGCATTGAAAAGAAAGCGTGAAGAAGATGATGACGATGATGATGACTATGATAATTTGTAATCTAGATGCATGTAATATGTATATTTGGCATTGAATCCATTGTACTGAAATTAAACATGCATGCTGGATGTCTTCAAATGGCGTTTTAGAAAACTTAAATAATATTTAATGAGTAAATATAGTTATTATGCTATTCAATTGAAATGTTGGATTTTCTTGAGTAGGATTACTTGTGGTTTTTCATCAACTTTTAAGTGTAAACACTTTAATGACGTCCACATGCTGAAGAAATTTGCTATAACTAAACCAGCTCTCCAGGATATTCTCAAACCTATCCTCCATAATAACCAGCATAATCCTCCACCATAAAAGTTTTCTCACCCAGAAACTTTGAATTTTCTTACCAAATTCAAACTTCCACAGTGACAAAAGGATTAAAAATGTCCACTAGATTTTCTACAGATTTATCAATAAGTTCTATTAAAGTGAATGGCTTAAATAGTCCTCTAAAGAGGCATAGGTTGGCTGACTGGATGCAAAAACTCAGGCCAGATATCTGTTGCATACAACAATCTCACCTTACCTCAAAAGATAAATTTAGACTCAAGGTGAAGGGATGGTCGTCTATATTCCAGGCAAATGGAAAACAGAAAAAAAGCAGGTGTTGCAGTCTTATTTGCAGATACAAAAGGACTTTAAACCAACCAAAATAAGGAAGGATAAAGATAGTCGTTTCATATTTGTTAAAGGTAATACTCAATATGATGAGATTTCAATTATTAATATTTATGCACCCAACCAGAATGTACCTCAATTTATAAGAAAAACTCTAATAGACATGAGTAACTTGATTTCCTCCATCTCTATAGTAGTTGGAGATTTTAATACTCCCTTAGCAGTGTTGAATAGGTCCTCCAGTAAGAAGCTAAGTAGAGAAATTTTAGATTTAAACTTAACCATTCAACATCTGGATTTAACAGACATCTACAGAACATTTCATCCTAATAAAATTGAATACACAGTCTTCTCAGCAGCCCATGGAACATACTCCAAAATTGACCACATCTTAGGTCACAAGTCTAACCTCAGCAAATTTAAAAGAATAAAAATAATTCCTTACATCTTCTCAGACCACCATGGATTAAATGTTGAACTCAACAATAACAGGAATCTACAAACACATACAAAAACATGGAAACTAAATAATTTTATGCTGAAGGATAGATGGGTCACAGATGAGATTAAGAAGGAAATTACCAGATTTTTGGAACAAAATGACAATGAAGACACGAATTATCAGAAACTCTGGGATACAGCAAAGGCAGTCCTAACAGGGAAATTTATAGCACTGCAAGCCTTCCTCAAGAAAACAGATAGGGAGGAAGT
>CAUYON010001823.1:0-47603 GCA_963573935.1 Arctocebus calabarensis
GAGGGTACAAGAAAACATGTTACACTGGTTGCATTTGTTGGGTAAAGTCCCTCTTACAATTGTGTTTTGCCCCCAAAAGGTGTGGCACACACCAAGACCCCCTCGCTCCTTCCCTCTCTCTGCTCTTCCTTTCCCCACCCCACCCTCATTCTTTCTTTCTCTGCTCTCCCCTTCCCTCACCCCCACCGTGTCAATAATTGTCATTAATTGTCCTCATATCAAACTTGAGTACATGGGACTCATGCTTCTCCATTCTTGAGATGCTTTATTAAGAATAATGTGTTTCACTTCCATCCAGGTTAATACAAAGGCTGTAAAGTCTCCATTTTTTAAATGGCTGAATAGTATTCCATAGTGTACATATACCATATATCCACATATGTAATTTTAAAAGAACTTCTGCGTTATATCCACTTGTTTCATGTAAAGTCACAAACGCTCCTACTTTTTTACATATGGATAATAAGCAGAACTACTGAAACTAGCTCCCAATCTAGTCTCGAGGCAATATGATGCTTCTTGTTCAGTCCAGATACAGTTAGCTATCTGGGGACTTGTGCGACAGGATACGTGAAGATACAAAACAGTTTCTATCCAGGCAAGGAAGGACTTCTCACAGTGACAGTCTTGACCATCTGGATTGGATAATTCTCTTCTGTTCAGGGTTTTCCTGGGTATTGTAGGATGTTTTGTTGCATCCCTGGCTCTCCCTGCTAGATTTCAGTAGCAACATCCTACCTTGTGACAAGGAAAAATGTCTATAACTATTACCAAAGTGTCTTCTGAGAGGAAAAATCTCCCACCTTTAAGA
Organism: Arctocebus calabarensis; assembly: GCA_963573935.1. Lineage (NCBI taxonomy): Eukaryota > Metazoa > Chordata > Mammalia > Primates > Lorisidae > Arctocebus > Arctocebus calabarensis. Next base: position 812 of record CAUYON010001823.1, read on the forward strand.
ACCACTGCAATAGGAGGAGCATGGGAAACCATGTAGAGCTGTCAGGGCTCCAAAGCCACTACGTACTCAGTAGAGTTGTTATAGCTGCTGACTTTGGAGTCAAATTCTTTGGGTTTGCATCTTTACTATATCATTTGTAAGATTTCTAACTATGGGCAATGCATGAACCTGCCTGTTTTCTTTTCTAGAAAGAAACATAGTTATACGATCTATGTTATTATGTTGTTATGAGGATTAAATGTACCTGCAAATACAAAGTAAATTTTCCATTTGTGTTGGTAGTTGTCATTTCCACGTTAGGCTGAAACATTAAGTAGCATTCACATGTCGACTCACCTTCCTGACAGTGGTGTTAGTGTCTTGATTAGACATTTTGGTGTTCTGGTTCTGCCCAAGTAAAACTGGGGGAAAAATTTCATTTCTAAGATTTTTAACTGCAGGGGTATGAATGAGGCTTCCCAACTTCAAGATGTTCTACCTCTGGAGTAAAATTCTATCATGACCATGCAGATCACCACTGCAGTTATGATCATGCACTACTCTTTGCCTTGTTTACCAAGCCTGGTGTTTCTCTTTTAAGAAATGTTTCCTTCCTTCCTTTTTCTTCTCTCCTTCCTTCTCTCCCCTGTTCCTTCCTTTCTCCCTCCCTTCTTTCTCTCCTCCTCCTCCTCCTTCTTCTCTCTCTCTCTCTCTCTCTATATATATATATGTATATATAGATATAGATAGATAGATAGATATAGATATATAGACGTATATCTGCCTTTAAGTTTCATTTGATGTGAATCTTTTAGGATTAACTATAATTAGAAATTGTGAGGTGAGGATCTTTGTATCTGGACCTCTCTTTTGTAGTTTCTATTTCTTAGCAACAGGTCTGACACCTCCTCCATCTGACAGGCCTCAGCTTAAAGCCCTTGGCTTAAGCTACCACCCAAATCAGGTTAGAGCACTAGCTGGAATGGTAAAGCGGAGCTTCCTCAATGCTGGAAGCCTACAGTCTGCATTTCCTTTGATGGTTTAGGGAAAAGTTAATATCTTTTTTGGGTGAGAAGTTTGGAACAAAAAATAGTTTAAAGCAGCCGGATAAAACCAGCCTCCCCATTGTACTGTTTTTTCCCTGGGTTCCAGTCTTAGCTGCTACAGTCTTTCTTTCTTCCTAATCTTTGCAAATATAAACTTTGATGTAAGGCAGAGAATTCAACTTTTGCTATTCTATGGGGTGCATTATAATGTATGAGTTTTAGAAGTCACAGCTTAATGGCCATTTGTAGAAAATGTATCTCTTTTAAAAACCATTTATGCTTGCAGTGACCTTTTTTTTTTTTCAGATGGAGGAGCTTGGGTTAAAGCCTTTGTCTCTCACATAAGACCTTACTGAACCCTGGGAAAGGAAGCCAGCATTCCAATACTCTAATTCTATCATTGAAGATTAAGTTTAGCCAGACATACTACTTATGTTTAGAGACAACAAACATACAAGACAAGAAACATACAGACAAGTTTCTTCCCTGGCTTTGAACAATTATCTTTCCCAACACTGGATGAAGGTCTCTTGACCGTCCCCTAGTCCAATTTGAACCAGCTCCTTTTACAATTTTGGGCTTATTACTTTTCACTCTCTTCCTTTGGTCTATTTTTTGTATTTATTAAAATGATTTCTTTGCAAGTGACAAAAGCCTTATTCAAACTAGCATTGGCAAAAATAGATTTAGATTTTTTTCAGGGATGACTGCTGGGATAGTTACAGGAAGCAGGGAAATGTCGGCTCTTAGAAACTGAAATCAGAGATTTGATTCATGCATTTAAAACAACTTGTATTGAAAATTTATTATAGTCTGTAAAAACTGAGATCAAAATGGAGCCAAAAAAGGCACTTGTGATTTCCTATAACTTCAATGAGATTATCGGTTTTAAAATTTTGCTACAACCTATTTATTGAATCTTGGATTAATTTTCTCAGATTTCTTCATGAGGAAGCAGACAAATCCTAGTGTTTGTTGGGTTACATCTTTTCAATTTACCAACTTGAAAAAAAGGTAGTGTTTTTCTAATAACTCTATCAATCAAGAAGATCTTGGGGGGACTTACTCCTGCATCGGTCATGTTGGGGTATAGGAATAGTATACTGTCAGTGATCTGTCTGGGGTTTCTTTATAAAAATCCCTCTATGGAATAAAACTCCTGTCCTCTTCTAGGGTTAGAAGGAGTCTTCGCCTGTTTTTATCTCTTTCTGCAGTTCCACTTTCAAAGACAACTAGTGCATTCAATTCCTAAGTTTTGACCTCTCATTGGAAGCTTATACTTCAGATCTCTTACAATTGTTTTTGATCTAAAATGTTATGGCTTTTTTTTCATTCTCTTTGATCTTGAGCATTTATACTTTTTATTTGATTTTTAAAAAACAGTTTTCTTTCATTTTATTGCATATTTAGAGATACCATGTGTAAATTGACATGTTATCTATAAGTTTCGTACTTTATATGAAGCCTCATTTATTATTGGTCTTCTAAATACCTACAATTGATGTTTATGCAGCCCATCTCAAGTTTATGCAATTACTTTGATTAAATCCCATTCAATTAGATTTTTCACTTTATCAATGTTGTTTTGTAAACCAAAAGCTGTATATTTAAAATTCAGATAAACTGATATAATGAAAGAATTCACAAAGAAAGCCTTCATTTCCTTTTAAGTTCTTACTTAAAGAGAAGTCTGTTGACAATTTCACGTCATTATCACTCTCTAGTGAAACGAGTACTACGTCCACTGATTTATAATGGGATTATACAGATTCTTTTCCACATTTTTTCTTTATTTGTGTGTGTGTGTCATTAACTTTGGAGGCAGGGAATCATCTTTCTGAAAGAACCATATTGGATTACACAATAAAATGTTACCTTTTTTAATATTGAAGAATGTGTAAAAGTTTGACAATGCTAATGAAGGTTTTAGTGAGAAGAAAGAGAAGATTATTTGTAATTCATGTTGCTATGCAGCAACCCAAATCCTAACCCAGGAGTTTGTACTGTGGCAAATATTGATATATGCCGACAGAGCTTGCCTTGTATTTTCTGAATATGATACACTTAATAACCATACTAAGTGTTATACTAACAAATAATAAAGAAATAATAATAATATCAGGGGGTGACCTTAATGGCCAGATAGCTCCTATTTCTCCTTAATTCTTGATACTGGTTGCTTAGCTTTTAATTATGCCTGTTCCGCATATCTCCATGTTTCATACTGGTATTGCCTGCGGGCTCTTAAAAAATATTAAGGCACTGACCCCGGCCAAGAGCAATTACATCTAAACTTCCGGGCATGGCCTCTGCACGGCAGTACTTTATTCAGTTCTACAGGTGGATATAACGTGCAGGCTGGATTGAAAACTACTGATCATTGTTTTATGTCATGTAGGAACATGAAAATGAATGTATATTTCTTCTCCTTTGATGGAGTATTTGGCTTTGACTTCCTGCTATAACTTGACCTTAGGATGTAAGGGGGTCCTAGGTTCTGAATATCAATCAGAATTTTGTTTAGAAACCAAATGCCACCAAGTCCTAACATTTAAGCATATGGACTTCTAAAATGTGAAGAGAATTTAAAAGAATTTTGCTGTTGTGCCATACTTAAAATTTAAAATCTGTGTTGGGCTGCCTCTGTGGCCACACCAGAAGACTGCATGAAGATTTACATACTTAAAGCTGTGTTATTTTGAATTAAATTATAGTGATTCTTTTATTTAACAAATAAACGCTTTATAAAATTACATATCATGTCTTGTACTTTTTCCCTCCACTACACTGGCTTTGAGCTTTCCAGATAAAAAACTATTTTTTCTTATCTAATGTGTGCAGTAGGTTGCTTGTGATTGTCAGGCATTAAAAATGCTATTGCAGATACTAAGTCATAAAAAATTGGAGTTTTTAAGTTCTGGATTAATTTGGGGTAGTACTAAATGTCATGGGGTGTCAAAAATGATAACGATCTCTAAATGAGGGACTTTCTTGCTAGAAGTTATTTATATGGAATGTTGTTTATTATGATGATAGAGGAAACAGAAATCATTTACCATATGTTCAATATTTATTTAAAAATCTAGTTGAGCCTACTATGTGACATAAAATGTATTAAACATTTTAATTGGGGGGACAGATGAGTGTGGAAGTATATACACATTAATTTGTATGTGAAAGCTATTTAACCAGTGCTTAGGAAGAGATCAGGCTCTATCTCTCATAATATTTCCTTTTGAGATAACTAAAAAATTTCTCTAGGCTGCTTCAAGTCAGAATAGTTTCCTTTCTATCTTTTCATGTGTTTGTCTAAGTCCCGAAGGTGATAAACAACAACAAACGATTGGGAGAGAAAGGATGGCCCTGTCACTTACTTACTCTTTGACTTCCTGAGAATCATTGATCTGTCAGCTTTGGCTTTTGGATCCTCTGCTTACCTCCACTTTTTTTTTTTTTTTTTAAGAGAGATGGGGCATCACTCTGTTGCCCAGGGTGAGTGCAGTGGTCCAACTGTTACTCATCACTCCTGGGCTCAAGCAATACTCCTGTCTCAGCCTCCTAAATTGTTAGGATTCCAAGTGTGAGCCACCACACCTGGCAACTTTTTAATTGCCCCTAAATCCTAAACTTAGCTTTAGTTTATTCTTTTTTGAGGTTGTGTTTCTTTGACTTTTTTTCTCCCTATTTATTATATGATAAAACTATTGTTTTGGGTGGAGATCAGAAGTTCAAGACCAGAAGTGATATTTGTATATGTTACAATCAATTTTAGAATTGCTATGAATTTATTTTTATCTCTATTGACCCTGTGATTCTTATAACTCTGAAACTGATTCACTAAATTATACAGACTTTGAAGACACTAAATATTTTTACTTTAGAAGCTGCTCGCTTGTTATTTTGACAATGATTACCAGTACATTAAAAAATAGTAATAGACGTTTAATTGTTACGTGAAGTTATTAAGCTACAGATTGATATTAAAATAATTCCTTAAGATAGTGGTTTTCAGCCAGCGGAAATTTTCCCTTCTGGGGAATGTTTGACAATGTCTGGAGATGTTGTTTTTGATTATCCCTATGAGGAAATGCTACTGCTTTGAGGGGGTGGAAGGAGGGATGATGCTAAACATTTTACAAGGTATAGGAGAACCCCCAACCCTAAGAATTATCCAGCCCCAAATATCAATAGTGCTGTAGTTCAAAAAGCCTGTCTTAAAATAATTCCAAGAAAAAACCATATTGTTGAATTTTTAATGTACATTTGAAAGCCATGGTACTATAATTTTTATCTAGGGAAAAGATAATTTAAAAGCATTTGTGCTCTGGGTCTTCTTTCCTTTATACATTAATGTATTCCTTCTAAAGCTCTAAATTGAGTAGGTTAAGTGATTTTCCTTCTAAAATGTTCAACTACCTATAACCATGAGTGCTGCTTTTAAGTGCGCGTGCAAGCTGTCTTCTCAGCAAGTTATGCCAGATTCAGTTATTAAGAAAATGAATACCCTGTGGATAAAATATGTTCCCATTTCAAAATAAATTACACATTTAAAGGATGCTGGAGCAATTCGAAATATGTTTCTTCTGCACAAATCAAGATTCTATTTCTGTGTTCACCACATAGTTTTGCTACTACTACCTAAGCTTGATTTCTAGATTGGGAAGGGAATGTCAATGAGTGTCAATACACACGCTCCGTAAGGTGCTAAATGTCTGAGTTGATACGTATGTCTCTATGTATTTGTGCAAAATTTATGAGCAAATCATTTCTGGATTTTACTAGTATCTAACATAATGCCTTTCAAAGAATATTGTGCTGTTGTGAAAGATATTTAGCCTTATCTGTATTTGTGTAAAAACATTTTATTTTTAAAAAATATATATGTTTATGAGTCATATAGCTTTCATTTTTGTTTATGAAATTAATGAAACAAAGTTGAACCATTTCGAAGCCTGTTTGGACTCCTCTGGTCTTGAGGGCATCCCCAGTACACCACGTGTGGCACTATGAACCGACTACTAGACTGTTTCAGAATGTCCTTTCGGGGCTATCTCCCACAGTGACTGTGAGTTTTTTCTTTTTATCTTGGATCTGTCACAGTGCCTGGCATAAAGTTAAACATCAATGTTTGTTGACCTATAATACAGTGTGATAGCTTCTAAAACAAAGTAAGCTCTGTGTTAACATCCAGCCCTGTTTTGTTTGTTGTGTTATTTATCTTTTTTTTTTTTAGAGACAGAGTCTCAGTAGAGTGCAGTGGCATCACAGCTCACAGCAACCTCCAGCTCTTGGGCTTAGGTGATTCTCTTGCCTCAGCTTCCCAAGCAGCTGGGACTACAGGTGCCCGCCACAACGCCCATCTATATTATTTATTTATTTATTTTTATTGTCTTTATTATTAAATCATAGCTGTGTACAATAGTGCAATCAAGGGGTACAATGTGCTGGTTTCATATACAATCTGAACTATTTTCATCAAACTGATTAACATAGCCTTCCTGGCATTTTCTCAGTTATAATATGAAGACATTTGTATTCCGCATTTAGTAAGGTTCACCTGTACCCTTCTAAGATGCACCGTAGATGTGCCCCCATCAATTACTCTCCTTCCACCCCCTCTCACCCAGCTATATTATTTTTGATATTATTGTTGCAGTTTGGCTTGGGACAGGTTTGAACCTGCCACCCTCCTACATGGGTCCAGCGTCCTACTCTCTGAGCCACAAGTGCAGCCCTATTTGTTATCTTTTAAAAGTCAGTCTTGTTCCAGAGATACGTAAATTTTCACCCAATGTGTTCGAGATGTTCATTTGCATATTTATACTCATCTGTCCCTCTGCAATCCTGAAAGAATTGCATTTTTGTTCAGATAGCTATCCATCCCCCCTGCAGCTCATATGACTTGAGTGGAATGGCCACGTCTGTAGCTACAGGTCTTGTGCAGGCCCACAGGTTAGTGTTGGGAAATTCATCCTCCTTTCCAGACAATGGTTCAGGAATCCATCATTAACTCCAAGCACTCAGGATTTTGGGGGGCTAATTATTCATTGTTGGATAATCTCAGTTGTGTGGAGATAAGATGTTCTTTTTCTCTTCCTTGCTGTACATGCTGCCTCAGTTGCTCTAGGCCAGTGTTTTAAACCTCTTTTATCTCATGGCACACTCAAACGTATGGTTAAACTTCCATGGCACACTTAAGTTACGTTGATTAAAAAAAAAAAGTGAAAAAAAGAATAAGAATATACTTACTGTGCTTTGAACGTCTTTAGAAAATAATTTAATTAATGATCTTTAAAACGTTTTGTAGAGCACGATCCCCTCCCAGCACAGAAGTGTGCCTGGCACACCAGTTGAATCATGGTCCAGGCACTATTCTTGCTGTGGAGAAAGCCACTGTAATACTAGAACCGACGAGAAGAGGCCAGAAGTGAGGTACAGTAACAGAGATACAGAGCCGGGCCGCGACTGCACCGCACCTGGAGCTTAGCCACCTTTTGATTTATAATAGATTACGTGAGAAAGTATTTTTTCTGTATTTTTAAAGTCTGTTGGAGTAGGGAGTAGTGCTTTCTACTACTTATAGCTTAAGAAACAGAATGTTAGAAATTCTCAGTACCTTCTTTCTTAAAAAAAAAAAATATATATATATATATTTATACATATATATATATGTATAAATGGCTTTGACTCTCTTCTATAATTCAGGCTATAATCCCCCATCACAGATTCAGCTATTTTTTTCTTTGCTCTCTCGGTCCATCTCAAGATTTCTGTTCATACGTTTCCTCTTAGCTTGAGGCCTACTGACAACTGTCTTTAGGTTCTTTACTTTCCCCAAGGGATTTAGTGAGACTTTTTGAAAAACAAATAAATGCCTTCTCTAAGAGAAATTCTATTGCTAGTTGTGAAGACATTAAAACTTTTCGCATTTTGTTCCAATCTTGTCCTTCATCACTGAGGATGTGAGAGACTGTAGAATATTAGTGGCAGTATAACATCTGATTTGCTGTTCCTATCTGGAGTTAATCTGATTTCAAATGTTAACTTCACTCCTTAGTGACCTTGGCTCTAGAACCAGGGTAGGCAAACAATGGCCCACAGGCAAAATCCAGCCCACTATCTGTTGTTTGTTTCTTTGTTTGCTTGAAAAACAAATTTTATTGGAATACAACCACAATTTCTTGGTTATGCATTGTATACGACACTTTTGTGCCATAATACCAGCTGAGTAGGAATGGCAGAGACTGTAAGGTTGGAAAAACCTATAAAATTTGTTGTTCGCCTCTTTCCAAAATATGTTTGCTAACTCCTGCTCTAGAAAGTTGGCTAAATAAAGGGTTCATTGGATTGGTGTGAGGCTTCAATTAGGTGATACCTATAGATTGTTAGCAGGACAACTGGCATGCGTAAACCTGTCAGAGACACCAGCTGTCATCATTATTGCAATGGCAATAGTCAGGCGATATTCAATAAATACTAGTATTCAAGAAAAGGCTGATGTCTACAGATTAAAAGCCATTTGAACCAATAACGTCACCACTTTTTTCAGTTGAGGGATGTGACTGCCATGAGGGCACCCTATGTAGCTCCACTGCACAGTTTTATTAGCAGGAGGAGGAAGACAATATTTATATCTGAAGTCAGTTCCCCAGGTGAGCTATAAATATAATTACAAGGCTGAATAAATATATTTGTACTAGCCCAGTGAGACTGTGATACTTAATAAGTCTTATTTTTCATCCAGAGGAAATAAATGTTATTTTAAAAATCATAATTCATTGCTATTGTTAATTCAATAATAACAATTGTGTACGGTGCTGCGTTAGAGAAGGGTATTATTACTGGTGTTTGGCCAGACAGTGGAGCAATTAATAGGATCCCCATTTTCCCTAAGAGGTTTATTTGTCTTGTCACAGTGACTCCGGTCTGGTGCAACCCAGATGGTGCTGTGACAGCACAAAATGATGAGTGCCACGTTGTTCTTTCTAATGATCTTCTGCTCAGTTCATCTTAGTCTGCAGCCTTGGATCTCTGCTGCATGCCTGTTTTGAAAATAGGAGGCACCCAGTAGAAAAAGTCAAAGACAATGCTACATCTTTTACTATTTTTCAGATTGTTATGTGGTTCCAAAAAGTACTAAAGCATAATATGGATAAATGTTTGAAAAAAAATCACCAGCTTTGTCACATCAACCAAAAAAAAGAAAACTTTTCTCAAAAACAGCAGAAAGCATTATAGTGTTATATCCAGTAAATTCTGTTACACTGGTTTAATTATCTCTATGACATAGTACTAATAATGATAATAACAGAAAGCTGTCATAAACATTAAGAATGGACAGGGTTAAATTGCAATTCTCTTTCTTAATTCACTGATGAAAGGATATAGAACATGAAAGAAAATAAATAAAAAGGATCAATAAAAGTAGTGTCAATGTCAAGAGGAAAACTAGATAGTTCATGTAGTGAGGGATCTTAGATATAAAAGCTGACACTATAGTAATACAGTATGAAAATATACTCTGATTAAAAATGATGAAGGTCAATTGAGTTGAAAGTTTAGAAATAATATAGAATTACATTCAAGTTTACTCTATTCTGAAATTCACTCTATGACTTTAAATTTTTTTATGTGCATTTGTAATTTTTACTTATTTAGATATTGAAATTTCCTTCATTCAGTAAAATTTCTGTGAACATTATCTTGGGAAGAATGGTAGTAAGATTTAGGGTAGTTTTTCTCAACTTTTAGAATCTATAGAACTCTTAACATCTAGCAGAAGTATAAACCATAACATTTAGAATAATTATAAGTTAAAAATTTTGAAATAGTATTTTAAATTGGCGATTATACCAACTGCATATTTATGAGGGTTGTGAGTGTGTTGTTTGCAATTTTTCACCATAACATCAACATTAAATTTGATGAGTTACCTTGAATCCTCACTAAAATCCTTATCCAGCCAAGTTTTTATTATTTTTTTTTCTTCTTTTTTTTATTGTATGAGTTGAAGTCTTACTGTGTTGCCCAGGCTGGTCTTGAACTCCTGGGCCAAGTGATCCTCCCACTTCAGCCTCCTGAGTAACTGTGAATATAGGAATGGACCATCATGCCCAGCTCTTCTGTTTTTTAAAGAAAGTAGGAAATCTTAAGTCACAGTAAGGCTTTGTAACTGGCTTCAATTGTATCATTTTTGATATTTGAATAAAACTTCTAAGTCAATGAGGCATTTTCATTTAGACTCCAAATGCATTAATTCCTAATTCACTTTTTGTTTACTTGCAACTCTGAAAAATATTCAGGTGCAGCGTTTGGATGTTATTTATAAAATGTGCCCAATGACATTAAAAAATCTATTTCTTTGTCTAGTCTATGAAAAGAATAGTGCTAAGAAAGAATGAAAGTCTCAATTAATTACAGAAATATTGTCTTACTTTTGTCTTCAACAATAAGAATTGCAGTATTTTGGTGTTGACATGATGACTTTAGGTTCTTTAAGATACCAAACGTATTCCTGAGATGTGCCACTGAAATAAGCCACATGCTATAACTTAAATGACCTTTGTGGGCATTACTGGTGTCACAAAGTCGTGTTTTTCTTCTCATACTTGTTCGGTGAACATCTTCTTCTCCCTTGACTGCCAGGAGACTGCAATGTGGAAAACTAGTCACCTATTCATTGCCAATTGTTCTGCAAACATGCTGAAACTTTTTGTCCTCATTAGATAAAATGTGATCCTAATGAAAGACTTCTCCGTGTTTTTCGATACTGAGTCAATGCTATAGAAGTATATTAAGGACCATCAGCTGGTGGATATGACAATGCATGAGATTGGCATTCAGTTATAACCTGCCCTTATTTCTTTTAGTTATTTGTTTTAATTGTAGAGAGGTGTTTTTCCTTGTTAGACATAGACATTCCATTCTGTTAAAGTGAATTCTCATACATCATCCTTTCTAGTGCACACTACAAATGAAAAATATTAAAAAACCTCAAGCCCCCTAGGGGAAAAAAAAAAGGAAAAGATAACCTCTAGTGCATTTTTTAGTAATAAATCATACAAAAGATATCACACACTTTTCCTTTACACTACACACAGCAAAACGTTTACTCATGCTTTTTGCATATGTGTGGTCCTATCCAGCACAAATGAAATATGCTCATAATTTTAGTAATTGCACTTCTGCGTTATCTGCCATGGATATGTGTGTACACCTTGTAGACTGTCCCTTAAAAGAAGGCACTTCCTTCTCTTTGGACAAAGTTTAGAAAAAGAACAAACTCCTGTGACCTAGAAATAAAACGGTGTTCTGAGGAAGGTAGCAGCCTTGTTCTATCCCCGGATTATATGTTACTGAGGAATACAATTGTCAGTCAGTTGTATTTATTTTTGTCATTACAGGCACTTAGCTGTGTTCTAATAAATATGTACTTCTGACTTAAATTAAAAAAATACATTCACACCTCACTGGTACAGTGCACACATTCTGGGTGAAGGGCACACTTACAACTTTGTCTTAAAGTGTACAAAAGCAAATTATGCAACCAAAAGCAAGTGTACCCCTGTAATATTGAAAATTTAGAAAAGTATACTTATGGCAATGAATCTGGAAATATATATATATATATAAACATAATGATTAGAAAATGGCTTAATATCTCAGAGCATCAGCTTTTTATTCTGCAAATATAGATGACATCTATCTTACATGGTTATTGCAGGGCTTAGATGATAGGAAAGATGTGAAATGCTTTAGCAAAATTTCTAGAGCTATAGATAAATAATAAATTTTAACTGTTACTATTAAATTTACCATTTTGGTGCTTAGGAATATAACAAAATCATTAACTTTTTACTTGTATGAATAAAAATTATATTTAATTCAAGAATTATATTTAGTTCAAGAAAATTTTCCTGTTGCTTTACTTCACTAGACGCTGGTCTAATAGATTTATCATGAACCAGGCAACTCACTCTTCAACTGATCATCAAGATTCCTTCATCTTTTTCAGCTACTCAGCTTGTCTGTATATATTTCATACATAAGAAAAAAATGGTTGTAAAGTGATATACTTTTGCTCTCAATAGACAAATCTGAACTTTTTAAAAGTTTTCCTTTTACTAACTATATGAACAAACAAGGCACTTAGTCCAAAGTGATCAGCGCTGCTTTCAAATGCCGGGTCACCTTTGTAACATGGTTAAAACTTAAATGTCATAGATAAATTCAACCGTGTCCATGCTGTGATGAAAATTCTCATGCTCAGGTCTCTGCACAGGCCTTAGTAACACTGCACACTTGAAGATGATGTACTTACACCTTGAACTCTTTTACTAAAATATTGTTTTTAAAAATTGGCCCATTTATCAGGGAGATGAAATCAATCTCTTCCAGCCTGTAGCCTTGGCATTGAGCCTGGATCACCAGTCCTGCCTCCCCTGTCCATATATTGAGCTTCCTTTTGGAGCTCGTGTTTCTTATCTCCATTACTAGTTCTTCTTGAAGCTACCTCATTCCATCAGTACTTCTACAAAATTGGAAGTTAGTTAGAAATGTGATTTTTTTTCTTAAAAAAGTATTCTTGACTTGTACATACCTTGTACCCAACTTTTCCTCATAAAGCAAATCTGAATCAAGATGTAGCATTTGCAAGAGGCAGATTGCGTCAAGCCCCACTGGGATTGTTTTATGCTTCCTCTGGGGACAGTGACAGTGCAGATAATCAACTGCTTAATCTACAGGCTAATTAGACGTTTGAGAGTCAAGAAGACTATCTCTGAGGTGATCTTGTGTTCAACTTCTGTATAACTAATTTACCAACTTTTCTGGTTCAAAAAGTATTTCTCAGTTTTCACTAAAGCATTTTAAAGTATTTTATTGTGGCAGGACCAACGACATGCACAATAAGAATCCAGTATGGGAAAGGTTTGTAAAAATCATAGGACAAATATGTGCTGGAAAAGTAGAGGATAAAATGGTTACTCTGTAATTTGCAAAAGGCATTACCTCACTGGCAATTAATTGGGCTTTTGGAGCCAGTCTGGAATGTGACCATGGTGTATGTAAAGTAAACATATTATTGAATTCCAAATCACTAATATACAAATAAATTTAGATTTCAGTCCCTGGAACGTGGGAACTGCTAGTTTTTCTGCTACTTTTTTGCCTCTGTCATATTTTGTTTTGGAAAATTTTCAAGTAAATTTAATAAATGTCAGAGAATTTAGCATTTTGAACAAGGCAAAAAATCTTTCAATGTGTAAGTCACTTGATTTTCTAGGAGTAAAAGTGTTACTTGATTTACAAACCTGCATTCAAGAATTCGTCTGTCAGGGAGGGTGCAGCATACCTGCTCTGCTAAAAATCAGAGCCTGCTGCATTGTACACCACATATATTACTGCTGTGGTTCCCCCACCTCTTTTCATTTAAGTATTAATGAAAGTAGTTTCTGATCCTGGATGGCTATTTATCAAGGATTGCATTTATTTCTCAGTGTCTTAGTTCTTATTATAGAGAACATTATTGGAAAGACATCATACTTTCATAGATGACTAATCTGTGATTAAGATAGATCACCCATTCCTTCATAAGTAACATCTGGCATCAAAGATAATTCCATTGACTTGAAATCTCATAAAATGTAACATCATTAGACTGAAGAAAAGACTGTCATTCTTTCTGGTTATAATGAAAGCTTCCTACCAGAAAGGCACATAAAGATACTTTGTAATTTTCCCCAAAGATCTATAAAGTAGCAAACACTTTCTGGACCTATCCTAGAAGTTTGCTTCATGACAGAAGATCCTTGAATGTCAAGGGAAAAGGTGTCATTCTAAGGCATAGAATATGCTTCACAGAGTGGCTTCAAACTTGCTAACACTTGTTTTGCTAATCTATAAACCACAGATACTAAAAGAAGAAGACAATTGATTTCTAATGAAAAATACGTTTCCGTAGGTAATATGGCCCATAAACATTATTGCTTTTCCTCCAGATAATAAATTTAAGTGAGAGAATTCTATACAGAATTACATCATTGATAGGTTTGAATTGATGAGAAAACTTTACTGATTTCTGGGAATAAATCAAGACGTCCTTTTCCTCCCAATCTTTAATGATGTCAACTCGATTCTGGGAACTCTTTTGAGTTTTCTATAGGTAATTGTTACTCTAACAACAACAAAAATAATTCACAGTAATTAAAACAATATGTTCTTAAATAGTTATAAAATAATGATAAAAACTTTGAGAATAATAAAATAAGGAACATTGCTTTTGAAGAAACTTTTATCTGGGGTTTTAATTCAGAAATTAAATATTTTCAAGAATTTCATTTACTCTAATTCAGATTGCTTTCTTGTTTTTGAAAAGTTCTATTCATATTATCTTTTCCTATAGCACAATGAACAAATTCTGTTCACAGTATTTGTTTGGCAATAATGTTATTTTGAAGAAATTAACATAATATGTACTTAAGGTGAATAGGATGGCATAATTTGGTTATCATATACTTGTCATTTATAGTATATAAATGAATGAATCTACAAGTTAATAATTTGTAGATGAGCTGCAATGCTAAAACAGACATACACACAGTTTTTGAAAGCATCCTCTATTTTTAATTAAAATATTTTATCTGATGATTTATCCTCCTCTAAGTGATCAGAAAGCAGGAAGTGGCTGAGTTCATGGTCCAAAGAAAGTCATTTCTGTGAACAATATCTTTTTTTTTTGTAGAGATAGAGTCTTACTTTATTGCCCTCGGTAGAGTGCCATGGCATCACCCAGCTCACAGCAGCCTCCAACTCCTGGGCCTAGGTGGTTCTCTTGCCTCAGCCTCCCAAGTAGCTAGGACTACCTGTGAACAATATCTTGATTTCTCATCACCATGGATTTCTCATCACCAAATATCTTGATTTTTGTTATCACCAAGGATTTTCTGTATTTTAAAATAGAAAAATAGTTGCAGAAAAGCTACCCACATACATTCCCTTCACCAAAGCCCTTGTTTATCTTTGTTCTTGGTATGCAAAAGAAAAACCAAAACCAAAATTAAAGGGGGGAAAAACACCAAATAAACCCTAAAGTGCTCAGATGATTATAAATAACAGCTCTAAGCAGTTGTCTCTGAATAGTATTAAATAAGTCCTTTTGAAGCTCTGTATGTGTGTGTAAATTTATAATCCAAAGAATTTATGGAATATTCAATTTGATTTTAAAAACATGGGGATAATCTTTGAAGAAAAAGGAGTCAACATTTTAAAAGTATTAACTACCTGGTGTTCAGCCAGTTCCTCTTCTACATATTTTGAAATCCTTTCCATGATTCTGTAATTCTTTTTTTTTTTTTTTAAATCAATTAGTCCATAAGTGCTTATAAAATTCAGGTAAAATGGTCAAGGTTATACAACTGTTGCATGTTGGAAATGTATTTCAAGCATATGAATATCTGACTTAAAAGACCATGCTCTTTCCATGATATCACTCCAGTGACATAATTGTTCATCAATCGTTACAGTCTTAGAGAAGTTTACTTCTTGTGAAAATATAGATTAGGTATTAGCAACAGTCAGACCTAAAGTTAGCTTTTAGTTATTCATGATTTCTGTATGAGAAAAAGCTATCTAGATTTAAAATACTTCTGTTAAATAGGAGAAGCAAGACCCTTTTAAATGTCATAAGAGGGATGCCAACAACTTGTTGGGACAGAAACTGTGAAGGGTCTGTTTTTTAAACTTAGTTTGCAATAATACCCCCCACCAGCTCCACTCAAGAACACAACATTTCTGAGTCAAATCATTATTTTTTGCTTAAAACAAAAGTAGCAGCCAAAGCAATACCTTGCTTCTCAGTTTCTCGTGTTCCTGATCACAGAAATGAGATGATGAATGCCAGATGTTTATCTGTACCACAGGACAAAGCCCAAACCTTAGGAGTCTCTGAACTTTTATTGGGACAATGGGAGAAGTTCTACCCTCCATCATAGAGTGATATTACCATGGAATATAAGCAAATCTCTGGGGTTGTACAGGAAGGCATTTCTAGATCAAAGGTAATACCTTGGAATGTAAATGAAAAAAATATCTGAAAGTAAAAGGACAGGTGTCGCAGCCCCTGTGGCCCTGGGCTCGGTTGCTGCAGAAAGGAACCAGGCCAGACAAGGATTATTAAGTACAAGCTTGTAGGAGGCGGGCTAACCTTGATTGCAGGGTAGCCCCGAGCAGCCTCCGCAGTAGCCTTTTATTGAGACAGCACAAGACAGGTGAGGGGAGTGTTAGACAATGACTGCGTGCCCAAGGCTGCCACGGGCTGGGTTCTTTCTCTGCAAAGAGCACCTGCGCACGAATTGGCCGAGGGCCCGCCCCCAGCTGCAAATCTTGCTCAGAGGTCGTGTGGCTCTTGGCGTCCTCTACAGACAGGCGTTTGTTATTGTGGGATGTCTCTAAATGGCTCTGGAGGAACACACTGTCACTCACGTCCCTATTCTAGCAGGTCCCTTGCTCAGAAGGCCTGGAATAGGCAAGAATTCAAAAAGTTAACGGAAACTTGTCTCTCAACAAAGCCTCAGCACCGGTTAGTCTCTGGTTTTGCTGGACTGCTTCCATAACCTCTGGTTTGAATTCTAGCTTATATGTTTGATACTCTGTTCTTTATTCTTATTTCTTTCCATTCTATATTTCAGTGAGTTTCTTAGCTCTAGAAAACAGCACATGAGTCGCAGCTCGAATGTGTAAAGGGCGTGACGGCGGGATATTGGACCTCAGGAAGAACCTATAGCCAGTGAAACGGGAGGAAGGAGGAGTCAGTTCAAGGTTACACTTCGAAGCGCCTGTTGGAAGCCTTCAGAAGATGTTTCCCATTTGAGAGTGAGTGACCTTCTGTCTCCTTGTGGCTCGTGACTAAATGGCGGTAGGTATGGTGTTGTATTCATCCCTTGGTGCACTGGCCTTGATTCCTCCCTCCCCCCACTTCTGTTCTTGTTTACCGGCCCCCAGGTCAAGCATCTTTTCCATGTTGTTTGTTCAGGCTCTGTTTTCCAGAGGACACTGGCTGAGACAAAGGTGTTTCACACTTTATGAAACACTTCCACAAACATCGTCTTGCACACATCATTTTAAAATTAAGATTTTATTACTATCAAATTAATATCAAGATGATATTTTAAACATAGTTAAACTATTAAATTGTTTTCAAGTGCTTATTATGTAGAAATACAGAAATCTCTTGTCCTACCATCTCTCCACTCTGCCATACTGGTTTTCAACTTTTAACAGTAACTTTTGTTGTTTACTTAAATATCTGTTTAATATATACGGAAAGTTTTAAAAAATATCCACAGAAGCGGTTATCTACTTACCACTTAGAGATGGTTATGGGTAATCACTTTTATAATGTTTAGGCTTAGGCCTTCTGCTCATTCCAATTTATTTGTTTTTCCTTTTATTAATAATGTCTAATTTTTCAATTTACTGCTTTACCTATGAGCAATAGCCCCCTAATTTCCCAACATAATCTACTAAATACCAATGATCATATTTCCAAACACCCCAAGCTCATAAATAACTTTTGGTTCTTTTCCTGGAAACGTTCTCTGTGGATGTCTACTCATTTGCTTCCATTTGGAGAACTAATCTCTAGAGTGTATGCACAAATGTCACGTGGCATATTCCTTAATTTCTCTCCTCTGTTAGATATCCTATTTTCTTTATTTTATTTTATTTCATTTCTATTTCTTGGTTTACTTTTTCATTTTGCCAGAACACATTCTGGAGCGTTTCAAAAAGAAGGTAAATATTTTGAGGCCTTTTGAGGTAGGCCAGCTTATAAGGCTCATGTAGGTTTAAGATTGGAGAGAAAGACCACTTGGGTTTGGCTCAAATTACTTTTACTTTGATTTATAGTAAACCAGTAAATAATATTGGAAAAATTATAGGATTTATATAGGAGGCATAAATGAATGGGTGCTTACACTCCAAACTGTGCTCAGAGTTCTGTGGTCAGTGCAGCCACATATGGTGTATAAACCTCAAGGTCATAGGGGCTATGAACTTGGCGCTTGCTGCTTTTTAATCAGTTAGCTTGGTGGGAGGGGTCACGCATTCTAGGGTCTGTCGAATGCTTTATTGTTCTATTTATTACTCTAGCATTTAGCTATGACTACATACTCCTTGTTTATGTGAAAACGTTTTCATTTTCCCTGTATGCCTGATTGATAGTTTGGCTAGAAAGAATATTCTGAATTGAAAATAATATTTCCTCACAATTTTGGATGCTTGATCTAACTCCCTTTTAGCCTCCAATGCTGATCTGTAGTAATACAGTGTCATTCTTGCTATTGTTCATTTCACTGTATCATTTTTTCCCACTCCCTTATAAATTGAGTTACCTTGTTCATAAAGCGACTCACCCCCGTCCATGTCTACCACATTGATAGCATTGCAGTGGTGGGAAAAAAGGAAATTTCTCATTAGATAGGTATTTATTACTTGTCAGGTACTTTAAAAAATTATCTTATTTTTGACTGACAAATGATAATTATTTATAATTATAGGTTATGATAAAATGTCTCTAGGTTTCTCTTTCTCCCATTTTTTAAAATATCACCAGGACTATAAATTTCAAGGTAGGTTTCTATTGGTTGAAAGAACATACTTGCATGCTTGCTAACGAAATTCAGAGATGACTCACAGTCAAGAAGAGTTTAGGAAAGATGCCTGGTGATGAGCATTGAGCCCGTGCAAATAGCACAACTTAAGCCAAGTAAATGTGAAAATTAGGGTTAAAGAACAAAACACAAATTTATTAACATTGAAACTGTGAAAATAATTGATAAAAATCATTAGGCTATAAAAGAAAGTTTAGAAATTCCAATTTAACCACTTTTTATACTACGGAATAATGAATGGATAACATCTCAGTCCATTACTAAAGAAAAAGTGTTTAGAGTATATGTCTTAAAATGACAAATGTACCCTACCTCGGAAATGCTTTAATAATCAGGAGTTATCCATTGTCAGAACTTTATTATAATGTTCTTGAGATGGGAAAGGTATCAAATCATTAATGTTTGCTATCATATCTCCCTCTTTTTAATGAGGACTATTTTTTTTTGTCATATCTGCTACTGCAACTTCTCTGAACAAAGGACCCAGGTAATTGGTCAGAACAGACGTTGCAGTTCAGAGTGGCTGTTGTGGGTGCTCTGTATGATTTGATACTGACAGAGAAAAAAGATTTGATGACATTTTCTCATTTATTAATTTACTTTCAGAGACCAGTACAAATTCTAATGGTTTTTAAGTTATTTTTAGTTTTTTCATTGATATTTCCTGGAATGAAGCTGTGTGTTGTGACTGGGCTACAAGGAAGCTTAACTTTATAAGGTGTGCGTTTGGAAATTCTAGACTTTATAAGATTATGCTTACATAGTTTACATGTGTTCAGTATCTTGAGAGAAAGAAAAGGGTAAATAACATGGTTTATTAGCCTCTTCAATCGAAAAATAAAACAGAAACGCTAGGCAGAAACAATTTAACCATCAGTCTTTCTTAGTTTTCCCCACAAGCCACTCACAGGTCTTAATAACAACGATTCATCTGTGTTATAAATACTGTCTTACTTACTTCCTGTACAATTGCAGGAGAGAATTAATAAAGTTTCAGACTTATTAGGGATCTAGAAGTTTAAGCAATTTATCCAAGTTCCCTCAGACAGTTAATAACAGAGCAAAAATTGGAATTGGGATTTTAGATTGATTTTCTTTGTACAATAGCGTTCTCAAATTTTGACAGACAATATTCATTGGAGAATCACTAGATAGTCCCTGAAAGAAGTACTCCAGTTTTCATAGTTCACATCTGGGTATATATTGTCTTGTGGCTGTTTGGATTAAAGCTCTTAAGTGTTCACTTGCTTTTGCAAATTATTTATATCAAATTGTTTTCGGGTCTCATTAATGCCAGTAGAGTAAATTTTGTTCTCATCCTTTTGAAAAGAAATCAGATGAAATCTGACTTCGTTGTGTTTTACTGTAAACCTTTCAAAAGTTGAAAACTGGTATCATCAAAATAATTATATAGTTATTTTACATCATGCTGGGTTAACTTGATACTCGTGTTGATCCTTGTCAGTCAGCACTTCGACTTCAGTGCTAGAAACCAATTTCAAATTTCTTTCCTATGGGCAGTAACAATTTGTAGGCAAATGGAATTTCTATATATCCCATCTGCACCATTATTTCATGTTTTTCTTCATCTGCATTATAAAACTTTACGAACCTGGGCTGTAATACAACAATGTAGTTTACAGACAATTGATGTTGCTGCAATCAGTCTTTTGAGACGCCTGTGTGGCCCTGTTTCTGCAGGTAATGGGCTGTTTCAGTTCTGCTTGAGTTTTCACTGCCATCTCCACCCTAGCAACAGCTGTGCTTTACTGTTTTCATTTAGAATATTTAAATAAAGATGAAAACACTGATATTCAATATTCATCCCTAACAAATAATTGGGGTAAGTAAAAGTGTTTTGTTTCTTTGAAAGGCTCTGCAAAAATTCATGAGAATTTAGCATATTTTCATAAATTGTGAATATATTTATAGATGGAACATTCTGCATGATGGTTCTGAATCACATTATAAAAGTTCCTTGTCAGTTTTTAGTAAGCCTTGTTTTTGCCAAATTAATTTTTTAAATGAAACTGGCATACGCCCATTTCTAAGAAAGTGCAAAATAATACAAATAAAGTCATTTGGCTTGGGTGAAGATACAGAATTATCTAATTAATAGATTGACAAACTATAATCTGTGTTTCAAATATGGTCCTCTGCTAGTTTTTATAGTAATATATTATTGGTGTACAGTGACTATCATTCATTTAGATATTATCTATACATACATGAGTTTTAACAGAAGAGTTGTGTAATTGTGACACATATGACTAAAATATTTGCTATTTGATCTTTTGTAGAAGAGGCTTGCTGATTCCTCATCTCACTAAATGCTTTTTATTTTTTATAGAATTCTTGTAGAGCTTCTTGAGAAAATATAGAAGTCTGGATCCCATACTTCAGTTAATTTCTGGTTGTCTGGGCAGGGGCTTACAGCTTCCTATATAATTTGAATTTGCACCAACAGAGGTTAAAAACCACCACCTGATTTCAATAATATTATGAATATTATTATTCAATAATAAATGTACATTGTTCATAAAGTACATTGCCTTTATTTAGAGGGTGGGTGGCTAATCAGAGAGACTCAGGGTTGTCAGCTATGGCCTCAGATAAAAACACGTACACAGACACACAAGTAAGATGACGTCTGTCTTTTTTCCATTGACCAAAAACATTTTCATGAGTGACTTGACATGAGACCAACTTAGAGAAATTGAGCACCATGCACAATGTATCTGTTATAGTTCTGAGGAAGGAAAGGATATTTGAATGGATATTTCAGAGAAGAAATTGCAAATGAATGTTTTGAACTGTGTCGAAATGCTTCATCTATGGGTTGGAGTCAATGCTTCAAAAAGGGCCAGTTTAGAGATAATCTTTTTTAAATTATTTTTTTCTTTTCCATAAGTCTCCCCTAAAGGCTCAGTAATCAGAGTTTATCCATCTTGGCTTACCTCAAACCATTCTATCCTATAAAATGCATTGATCCAGATAGTCAGTTCTGTGAAGTGTTGAGCATAACACAGGGAACAAGACAGATGTGGATCGTGTTCCATAGAAGATGTCAGTACGGGGGCAACACAGTATAACCAACATTCCAGTAAGAGTAGTCCAGGTGTCTTCAGATTACATCAGAGAGTTCTTTTACTCAGTCTTTCATTATCTGGGAAATCTATTAAGACTAAATAAATAAATGATTTTTAAGTTTGGACCTTTTGAAAGATTGGTATTAAGTGGGGGTAGAATAGGAGATTGTCAAAGGGAGAGGAATGACAAGGATAAATATGAGGAATGGCAGTAATTTTGGAATGACCAGCACAGGATGCAAGATAGGTGTTGTGGTAGATATGGTCTGAAAAGTAAAGAGCATTCAGGTTTGAAGAGCTTTCTAAATGCTACGTTGAGGAGTGTGGACTTTCTATAAAACAACAGGAAACCCTAAAAGAGTTTTGAACTGTGAAGTGACTGGATCAGAGGGCAGAAATGTTATTGTGCTGTGATGTGGGAAAAGTGTCAAGGAGGAGCATCTTGAGATAAATTCAATTGCATGTCTGGTGCAGACTTTGCAAATCCAAAGGCTGGTGCTAAGAAGTAGAGAAGGGAAGGCAAGAAACAGAGGAGTTACAAAGACAATGTGGAGATGCAGTGGATATAGGACTTGGAGTTTGCTCAGACATTGGATAAAAGAGGGAGTCAGGGATGACAGAGATCTGGCTCCCTCTTTATGCAAGAAAAAGAATTTAGATTACTTGATAGTTCCCTGGTACAGAATTTATGCCTTCAATTTTATATCCCTTTTGCCTCCAATTCTGCTACTAAAATAACCATAAGAAAACTCTGGCTCTACTGAGACCACCAATACAAAGTTAATTTGCTTCATGACCCTTGAGCAGAGAGCCGATTTGGAGGATTTCGTTTTGTAAGTGGTTGGGGGCTCGCGCTGAAATGAGCTGTGACATATTCACAGCTATCTTAGTATTGCAAAATGTAGGAGGCAAAGGATATTTGCATACCTTTGCTTGCCAACCTTGGACAAGAAACCTCTTTCACCTTAAAAATCCATTCATTCTTCCAATGGGCCCACTTAATGTATGACTCATATCCATTCAATTGCTGTACTTGGAACATTTAAAGGATCTATGGGCCATTTACTTCTTTTAGAGATTGTTAACAATGGTATCTCGGGGATTTATGCTTCCTTTACCATGTTACATGAACTATAAGGTGGGTCTTTGCTATTCATTTATCCTAGTCCTGGAAGAGCAAAAGAAAGAATAAAATAAAAACAGCGAGGGAGGCATTGTTCATATTTATTGTTTGTACATTGAACATTGACAAAACAGTATTCTGCATTCATTCAAATGATAAATATTCAGCAGGGGATATATCAGCTGTAGTATTAGCTGGTGGAAAAAAATAGGTTTTATCTGCATTCATATTGATTCCAGGTTAGTCATACATCATCTTTATTGAAAATAGCACACGGCTCGCTGTGAAAGCAATGTGTTTCTGCATTCCCTTGCTAACTTGCTGCAGTTTGATTCCATACATTGCAAAGTTTTCTCTCACTTTCCTAGCCAAACATGAGATGTAAGTAGGTGTGGAAATCGGAACTGGCTGGAATTAGCTATCCTATTTAAAAAGTAGGAAAATTTTTTTAAAAAAGCATTTTTCCCCCTTGCTGTCTTTTCCTACTAAACTGTAATGCCTCCTGTAATATCATGCATAACTTCCTTTCCACTTGCTAATTTCTTACCTAGTTTCCAACTGTAGTGGAGATGTAATTGGTACCTAAAAATTTTATTAAGTTCCTACTTCAACTTACTCTCACATTGAACTCTTTTAAAGACTCCCGTTTTCTTTAAAGGTTGTGTGTTAACTATGAACCATTTGTTCTTGCTCTTTGCCGTGTCCCTCCTCTTACCTACCAGTCTCAAGTGGTTGCAGAGTTTTTACCCTTCAGGAAGGTTTGCTTTCTCTGAGCTTGAAGGGCTGCTACCATTAACCCCCCCGGCCTTGGCATCTTCAAAAGCAGTAAAAGATTTCAATATTTTTTGTTCAATATTCTAGAGAGTAAAAAAACTTTTATCTGTTGAAAAAGATAGGTGGCATTCTCCAATAATATCTCTTTATTGGTCTCTGGAGAAAAACATACAAATGAAACAATCCCTGTCTTGAGAAGTTCTTAAGCAGAAAAAAAAAATCCAGGTAGGTTCTCTGTTAGTGGATGAATTAAATACCAACCATGATGGTACTAATTATAGGCGATAGGTATTTGGAAAAGAAGATAATTCTAGGGGAGTCATAGGGAATGTTTAATATCAAAAATGGGGTTTATGTAGGAAAATGAGGGATGGTTACAACTGGGATAGGCAAAGGAGTGTGTAGAGCAGAGATAGAGAGGAAGGGAAGGAAGACAGTGACTACTTCGAATAGGGACACTGGCCGAAACACGTAAGTCGGCTTCCAGTTATGGGCGAACCCCACAAAGTACAACCGAACATGAGTCCTGCTCTCTGCTTTGCAGATTGGTATCTCCCCTTCTGGGCTTAGGAATGGGTTTTGTTTCTCTCCTCTGTGCCTCTGGCCTTAATAAGGTAAACTATAGTTATAGTCTCTGTCTTTCTGATTTTCATTTTATTTGCTTTTCTAACTTCATCCATGATCTTGAGCTTCAACCAGATTTAGTTTTTGTTTTGTATATTTTTAATTAAATTTGTAACTTGCTTTGGTTGATTTCTAAATCTGTACCATTCTCTAATCATTAAATAACGTAGAAGATGTACGATGAAAACGTTTATCTTAAATTACTAAAGAAATTCTGTACTTGATTATTTTCTTTTTTATATATATATGTGTGTGTGTGTGTGTAGAGAGAGAGAAAGAGCACATGCACATCACCCTCTAACCTTTTATTCCTGTTTGTTATACATTTCCAAAAGAAAGAAAACAGATAAAGAAAATGTCTCTTCATCTTTAATTATTAGAGAAATGCAAATCAAAACCACTCCGAGATATCACCTAACCCCGGTAAGATTAGCCCATAGTACAAAGTCCCAAAACACCAGATGCTGGTGTGCATGTGGAGAGAAGGGAACACTTCTATATTGAAGGGACTGCAAACTAATACAGCCTTTCTGGAAAGAAGTATGTAGAATCCTTTGAGAACTCAAACTAGACCTCCCATTTGATCCTGCAATCCCATTACTGGGTATCTACAAAATAATTTTCTCACAAAGACATTAGCTCCAGAATGTTTATCATGCCTCAATTAATAATTACCAAATCATGGAAACAACCCAAATGCCCATCAATCCTGAATGGATCAACAAACTGTGGTATATGTATGTGATGGATACTATTCAGCCCCTAAAAAAGATGGAGACTTTACATCTTTTGTATGAACCCGGATAGAGGTGGAACACATTCTTTTTAGTAAAGCATCACAAGAATGGAGAAGCAAGAATACAATCTACTCAATTCTAATATGAAGGCAGTAGATGAGCTAATACAAGGTGGAGGGTAGGAGAAAGGGGGATGGGGGAGAGAGATGGAGGGAGGGGGATTGGGGAGTCATGGTGAATGGCACATCTCCCCCGGGTGGGACACAATTAAAGAGGAACTTTACCTAACTACTACAATCAGTGTAACCTAATTCTTTGTACCCTCAATGAATCCTAGACAATAAACAAAATCCAGAAGATGGAGACTTTACATCATTTGCATTTACCTGTGTGGAGCTGAAACACATTCTTCATAGTAAAGTATCACAAGAATGGAAAAATAAATATCCAATGTATTCATATTCCAATGATATGAAACCAATATATAAACAAACAGATGCTCATATGAAACACAAATATAGTCTAATAGGGTGAGGGGAAGGGGGGAAGATGATGGGCAGAGGAGGGAGGGCAAGTGGTGGGACCTCACCTAATGTACACATTGCTGGGGTGTATCACCTGCCCCCTGGATGGAGGGCTCTTTTACAATTGGAACTTTACCCTGGAAGTAAGAACTATGGAATCTAAAAACTTTACCCTCATGCTAATTTTAAATAAAGGAAAAAAAAAAGAAAATGTGGTATGGACATATGAAACCCAATTGAATACTATTTGTCCTTGAAAAAGAAAGAAATCTTGTCATTTTCAATGATATGGATGAACCTACAGACAAGTTAATGAAATAAGCCGTGCACAAACAACAAATACCACACGATCTCACTTCCATGTGGGATCCCATAGGGTTGAACTTATAGAAGTAGAGAACAGAAGTTACCAGAGGCTGAAGGAAGGAGGTGGGAGGAATGTTGCTCAAACGATAGAACATTTCCTATAGCAGTGATACGTTCGAGAGAGCTATTGCACAAAATGGTGATTATAGTTAATGACCATGTATTCTGCTCTTGAAAACTGCTGAGAGGAGATTTTAAGTTCTAAGCACACAGAAAAAACGTACAAATATGTGAGATTAATAGTATGTCAGTTAACCTGGCATAGCCATCCCACACGTAAACATATTTCAGGACATCATATTGTACAATATAAATATGTGCAATTTTTCTTTGTTAATTTAAACAAGAAAGAAGGAAAGAATGCTAATAAGAATATACAGTATGTTTTAAGACTTCTAGAAGCTTTAGTTACTAGAAGAAAGCAAAGAAAGGGAAACCATCTTGCAAACAATAACTTCAGTAATCTGTCAGCCAGTTGATAATGTGTTATGCATTGTTCTAGGTCCTGGTCATATAGAAACAAACACATAAATCCCTCAGAGAGCGTACGTGTTCGTGTCAGGAAGAAGAAAATAAACACTCAGAAATAACTGGATGATTTAATTTTATATGCTTATGAGTGTGCTTCGTTAGCTAAGATGTTCAGGAAAAGTACCACTTTTGAAGATGGGCTATGACATTTCAGTAGAAATAAGACAGATGAAAGGAATCAGTCATACAAACAATTGGGGGGAACAAATACTAGCAGGTGCAATGAATGTAAGGGCTATTATGTGGGATTGAGCTTCATGTGTGCAAGGGACAGAATTAAGGCCATTATGCCTTTAATATGGTGGGAATGAAGATAAACATAAAGCCTAAGGTTAGGGTTAATAGAAAAAAAATGAAAAATGGCATGTGTACATATTTCAGATGTCTAAGTAGGTATTTTTCTGACATGCCAGTTTTGGTCCAGTTATTATATTTTGATGTGTTGTGATATTCCTACCTAAAACTTTGTGCTTACATTTATAAGTTAATTGAAGGGCAGATATTTTGAAAGAGTAACTCAAATAATTCCTAATCCTGTGGAAGGAGTTTGGCTTGAAGCAAATTCATCACTTATCAAAAATCAAAGTAAATTTTCTCTTCCTTTTTAATATTTAAAATGTGATAAAACTTTATTATTACATTTACCAGCAGGCTTAAAGTTTATGATGTTTTACATAAGTAATAGTAAATGAAAGAAATGCTAATAAAATTTAACCCCAGGTCCATTTTATGGGAATACAGAATAGATGTGAGCTTGACCTCTTCTTTCACTGCGGGCTGATGAACTTTGTAGCTTTTATATGAGGTTGAATCCTTTGTATTTTACTTTTTATCAGTGTTAACTTAAACAATTAACAAATCTCCCGGCCTCATTTCCCTCATCTGTAAAATGGAGGATAATTTTGTGAGGTTATTATGAAGATTAATTGAGGAGATGAAGTGTGTGGAAGGACATAGTTTGGTACTTAGCATAGACCATATTGCTCAGTAAGTAATTTGAGTTTTACTCAAATGTGTGTGTATAATGTGGGTGTATACTGATCCCTTATAATTTTTAATGTTCTTTTCTTTATCTCCTAAAATTTAAGAATTCATGTGACCACAGAGTATTTCTGCTCTGAATGAACATGGTGGTGAATGACAGCAAAAGGATAAAGATATTTGGGTCAGAAATCTCTCTGGGGGCAAACCTCTTTCCGCAGGATGAAATTTCACCTTTGGAATCCTTTCCTCCTCTTTTACTGAGACTTAGCCAGACTTCCTTGGATGAAGAGGCTTGGCTATTTGATAGAAGCACAGAGTGTTGTCCAGGGGACCTGACAGATCTCTTTGTACTCAGGGTTCATATTTGCAAACTCTTTCTGAATTGCTTTTTTTCCCTGGTCATATCAACTCTAAAAAATGCCCAAAGCCTTAATGGTGGAATCCCTGGCTGACTTTCATTATCTTGGCAGTTTGGTGTTTCAGAATTATCATTTAGCATTCATGTTTTGCTTTCCAAGAGCTTGATCACAACTTGACCTGTTTCTTGAACTGGCCATTGGGTTCTTGCTAAGTTCATTCCTTCCAGACGGGGCCTGCATTCCAGCGACCTCTGCTCTTACTGCAGCTTCAATTCTGTGGATTCTTTTCAATTGTATTTTATTTTTGGACTTAGTGAGGTACCATGACTTCCTTTTTTACTGGCAAAATAAGTAAGTAATCTCATTCAAATTAAGGGGCAACTATTGAATAGAGACATGGTATGATTCACTTTAAAAGTGCTGCTTTTAAAGCATTTGTTTTATTATAAATTCATCTTGCTAGGTCTACACTTTGAATTAAGTAATTTCAAATATGCTATAGTGTTTTGGGCTAAAATTCTTTTTATCCTTTTTCTATATTTCTTGTATTCAAAGCAAACAAAAAAAGAGTGGGAGGTGTTTTGATTGCTATCAGCATCATCAAAGTATTTATTGAACACTCGATCACAAGGAGTGCCTTGCTTGCTTTTAACAAGTAATGTAAATTGTCTCAGTTTTTTAATATTTATCACGGAAGCAAATTTCATGCCATCTGGAGATGCTCCTGGGAGTGTCCTTTTTCTCTTTCCCTTGCTTTAATTTTCTTTTTCTTTTGTATTTCACTCCAAGTGCTTTAGGTGGGGGAAATGTGATATAATATTTAAAACAACAGAGGTAGTAAAAGAGGGTCAGAGCTTTGGTAGAGGTATGTACAAAGTGCAGTGGGAATGTAGGAGGTGGAATAACTATGCTTCTTCCTGCAGAACTCAGGGGAAAGTTGAGCCCAGGAGGGTAGGGAGATGGGGATGCTAAGAGTAAAGGTGGATGATGACCAGAGAGACTGAGAAATGTGCAATTGGAAACCCATCAGTAGTTCATTGTAGCTAAAGAACTTTGAAAATTTTATTCTTCAAATATATCTGTGATCATTTTGAAAATTCTCCTAATCTTCAAATCTCTTGTTTATTCGGGGAGTTGCTATGGACAAGCGAGGCCTCTGTCCTCTCTGAGTGACCTGACTTGTATCTTATCTTTGCTTCCTGTCTGTTTGTCAGTCTGGTGGAAAGAAGGGAGATCAAAAGTTGAATCTGAAAGTACCTTTCCAGGATGATTATAAATTGGAGGAGAAATCCTTTCTCCTTTCAGAGTGCGTGGAAACTATAGGTAGACATACAGGGCGGCCATAAAGTTCATGTGCAATTTAAAATAGTGTGTGATTGAAAACTGTAATCTGAGTTTCTTACATTTTCTAGCATAATTCATCTTCTCCAGCGAGGGAAAAGGTACATAATTTAAGAACTCTAAGTGGAGGGAAGAGTCATCTACTTTAGTGTTTATCAGCCTGAAACTTTCTAGTTACCTGAATTGCTTAGAACACATTTAGATTATTCCTAAGGCTCAACCTAGGGTGACCTTTATCTTCCCTGAAAATTTACAAAAATGATCTGACTCCCTCTAGCCCCCCATTTAGAGATGATTCTGTTGTCCTGTGGTTCATTTCTCTTAAGTTCATAGATTGAATGAATTGCAGAGCCCATAATGACGGAAGATTACTACATTTATTACAGCAATTTCTATAACAGTTGATAAAAATTAAATTGAAAATAAGACAATGCATCTTCACTATCTCTGAATAATATTAGCAAAATCAGAAGGTTACAGTTCGCTAGAATGTCAAAGAAGAAGAATCGCCACTCAGACGTACCAGATGTGGGTACTCTGGAAGGCAGTTAGCTCCCCTTTCTAAATGTCCTTACTGTTCCTTCATCCTAGGTTCTCATATTAAGTGGAATCACATCAGTTTCTACATCTTGTGTGATGGAATTTATGTTTATGACTCCTCCATGAACTATGTAACCTTTGAAGACCAACTTTCCAGCTCTATTGTAATTTGAAATAAAAATGGACACATACAAATAGAGTATAAATGAAAGACTAAATTGCTATCTTTCAGAGTCACAGATGTGAACTGTCATCCATTAACTAATCTTCATCTTTCTTTTTCTTTTTTTGGGGGCCAGGGCTAGGTTTGAACCCGCCACCTCTGGCATATGGGTCCAGCACCCTAGTCCTTTGAGCCAAGGCCCCACCCTCATCTTTCTATTAGTACCTTTTACTTTGCTCTTAGCACCTTTCTTCTCTCCATGGTTCCTTCTCATCAGTCCATCCGTGGCTCCATGTAGCTGCCAAAATGTTTTCTTCCCTCATCAAGGTATATATTTCTTGTCTTCTCTTATCACGATGCATTCAAATGTATTCCACACTAAATAAACTTTTAGAAGGCAGAAAAAATAGCAATCACTTTTGGTTGAGCCGTCATTGTTGCTGGGAGGGCCCGGGCTGGATTCGAACCCACCAGCTCAGGTGTACATGGCTGGCGCTTTAGCCTGTTGAGCCACAGGCACCGAGCCAACAATCACTTTTATAATAGAAAGAAATGTATAATAGAAATAAAAATGAATAAATAAATAATAAAAATAAAATAGAATAAAAGGTAATCACTCTATGTTCCCAACATAAGAGTCCATGTGTTAGACGGAACATTTTCATGTAATTTATTCTATTGTTTAAATTTTAAAATGACAAATGACAGTAATGGGTCATTTTGTAGCTCTCCGAGCTATAAAAAAGGATATCAGAATACTCATTACTCATAACCTTACCACCTTGAAATAAGCACTTTGGTGTTCATATTTTTATATAAAGTATACATTTTTACCCTGTGGATACATTAGGAGTCCAGGGTATGTTTTGGAGACCTTCTATATTGAGAGATGTGAGATGATTAGAATTGGGAGGGTGATTGTTAAAGTCCCGATTCCTGGACAGCTCCTTCCCTGAGCTCTTGCATTAGTATCTCTAGGGTGATTTCTGTGCATCAGTAATACAAATGTACTGAGGTTTTGATTGTATTACCTCATTTTATTGTATTTTTGTTAATGTTCTAGCACATTTTTCTTCCAAATTCTCAGCTGATAATTTACCTGTGGGGAAAAGACTTCAAATGTTTTCAGTCATTACTCTGAAGTCACATTTGGTTTTTAATCAAAGTGTAACAGAAAGCTCAATAAACATATCACTTTACCACAGCTAATGCTTGCCCTGAATGCCTAGAAAACACTATGAAGACCACACTTACTGCACTCGTCTTCCTATCCTGCTGTAAAAGTCACAGCTGCGTCTGCCCAGAGACGGCCCAGAATGGTGTGTGAGCATGCAGAGTGGCAGGTCTCTGCACGAGCATGGAGCGTGGCAGGCCTCTGTACGAGCATGGAGCGTGGCAGGCCTCTGCACGAGCATCCAGCGTGGCCGGCCTCTCTGCCCCCTCCTGGCGGGGCAGTGCTTTGGCGGCTGGCTGGTCCCGGAGCTTTGCTGCGCAGCACGTTCATTCCGACTCAGAAACAGATGAAATAATGCAAATGACAGATGATACCTGTCAGCAGGCTTCAGAAGAAATGAGTATTGGGGGGAGATGTGGTAATATTTGCGGACTTTGAAAATTTCTTCAGTTCACACTAATGACATGACTTTCTGGAAATCACTCTTTCCTGTCAAAGTGAGGCAGACAATACGAGGCTGTGCGGGTGCAGTGCTTTGAGAAGGCTGCAGGGAAAGTGAAACCGGTTGATTGCCTTTTCTATTTGGCATCACATAACTCACTTTCTTTTTTTTTGGCTGAAAAAGCAGAACCAAATGTTTATTTGGGTGCCATTCATATATAGCTGTCTTTCTATCTCTGAGTGCCAGAATTACACATTATTTCATAGAATCACTTTTCTAGATCTAAGTAATGAAAAAACTCATTTTAAGGAAAGTAAGAGTTACAAAGTAAGATTATTTGTATCCAAGTAAATCAATGTAGAAATTTATCATATCAATGTGTGAACTTCATGGCAAATACTGAGCTAGGAGCTTTATATATATATTTTTTTTACTTGAAATGTAAGTACTGAGTCTAATCTCCCGATAAAATTGTTTACTTATTTGTTGTCTTTCTCTATCATTGAGATATCCACCTGGTGTCTGTCACATTGTAGATGCAGAGACTATGCCCGGGGCCCTACCTTGCAGACATCACAGAGGAGTATTATGGTAGTAGCTGTGGTTGGGTCTGTGCTCCTTCTTATGGCAGCCCCCATTGCTCTGCTTACTAGATTCACAGTCTTATATTTCATATCAACTAAAATCCGAAGTCAAAGGCATACCATTTAAGGCCCTCCAGGGGTTAGGTTCTACCTTACCTACCTTGTCCAGGTTCTCTTAATTTTCATGCATACACTTCCCCACTTGTGAGCTTTTGTATTTTCAATCTCCTAACCTAGCGGTCCTCATTGTGCTTGCAGACCCGCTTACCTTGCCTGCCCATTTCTTCATTTAAGACTTCTTCTCTGACTTCCCTGAGTGGAAGGAGCTCTCTGCCCTTTGTGTAACTGCTGTAGGACATTTATCACATCCTATTTTACACCATCTTCTTGCTGTCTGGTCCTCATTTGTGCACATTTTCTCTAGCACTGGATGCTCAACAAGAGAGACGTAACCTCGGTCCTCACTCAAGCAAATACAAAGTGAATGTTGCATGTTTATTTATTGGAAAAATAATTGGATATATGGCATAAAAACTCCTTTAGGGAGACTTGAATATATTTACCTAGAAAAGGACCAAACACTTTCCAGGAAAAGGTATCGCCTTTCAACAAAGGAAAACTATGTTCTCTTTATGCATTTTATGTGATATATATGTAGTTCTAGAAGTTTAGGAATCCACTATTATATATATGCTAATATTTTCCTGGTATGTGAATGATTCTGAAAGATTGAATAACTTGAATAAGGTAACTAAGATGGGCCAAGTAAATGTATATTTTTAGCAATTATTTTATTTTATTTTATTTTTATTTTCAGTTTTAGGCCGGGTCTGAGTTTGAACCCAACACCTCTGGCATATGGGGCCAGCGCACTACTCCTTTGAGCCACAGATGCCGCTCAATTAAATTATTTTAAATAAAGTTTTCTATCTCCTTTTGCAAGTTTACTTAGTATTTCTGGAATTATTTGATTATGGCTATCAAAATTGATGACCTTTAAAATTCGTCTTTCTCATAGTAGAATACAAGCCAATTTAGTAATTGTAAAAAATCAATGGTGGGAAAGATACTTCCTGAACTCAGGGTATACACTGAAGGTTTATGAATATAGATTAAATATATGTACTAGAAAATTTTATGAAGGAATTTATGTAACTCTGAAGTGTGTATCATTTAAATCTCCAAATTAGAGGTGAATTGTGAGACTATATTCCATAAATAAAATAACCTATGGTGGGCTTTGAACATAAAGTGTCAAGAAATGTTTTCATAACTGCATGGTAATTGGGCCAAAATGGGCTATTAAATTGTAAGCCAGAAATGCTCATTATGCCATGCCAGTATTTTGAGACTGAGGTAATGTTTAAAACCAATACTCTCCTGCAGATTATCTGTGGTCATTGCTGAAGACAGAATATGGGGTTGGGTGGATTGCCCTGTCTGATTCAGACAGTATTTCTCCATTAAACATTTATTTAACTAATTTTTTTTTATTGTGCAGGGAACATGTGTTTAGGGACGTGGAAATAAATAATACATAGGGTTTGACTTCTATATGTCTATAATACAGATCAAACTAGTACAAGGAGACATTATTTCTAGGTTTACAATTTTTATCAATGCTTTTATTTTGTCTTTCCATTTCACTCACTACTATATAGGAAAATCACTTAAAAAGTGACACATCTGTTTTTCAAACTTACAAGCACGCACAAAATCTCTCGAATATGCACATTTTATCTATTTAACTTCCCACCCCCCCAATGAGTGCCACATGGGATCAAAAGGAATTGATTCTAAAAACAGGCCTATGAGGATCTGAGTACTCTTTCTTTTCCTTTTTATTTTTCTGTTTCTTTTCCTCCTTCTTTTAATTTTTTTTTTTTGAGTGACTAAGTCTGACATATCAAGGCATTTTAAGTCGATGCCCTGGAGGGATCTGTAGAGTCACAGTGAGAGGAGGTGTTCGGATGTTGTGACTGATTGACGTTAATAAAGAGCATAATCCCTTTGGAATAGATTTCTTCCCAACCTCTGGATGTGCCTCCCGGGAGTTCAACACTGACTTGACAGACAGGTGTCAACTGTGAACAGACGTATGTACCTGAAACTCAGTGAGGAATGAAGCTATCTTCAATTCTGACTCAGAGGATAGGAAAAAGCAGAGAGAGAATTGTGTCATTTTCACTATATCTTCCTCTGAGAGCAGGTGGATAGAAATTGTAGTTTTTCAAAAGAATTCCATGAAAAGATTTTTTTTCACTGCTTGTCATTTAGATTCTGTACCCGTGTATCAATGCTTTCAATGTATCATTAGTGGAAAGCTTCAGTTGTAATTATCTTGAGCTATGTATCTTCCTGAATTAAACTGACTGATAACTACCTTCTTTTGTAAGAAACTTGGGGCCAAAAGGAGGGTAGACCACATGTAAGAGAAATAGAAATTTGATAGCAGAGGGGCACGCACAGCATGGAAGGAAGGCAGAAAAGGACCTGTGGTATGTCCAAAGACAAGCCCTCTCTACTTAAATTTTCTCAGGGCTGCAGAGCTTAATCTCTGTCAGTTACCCTGAAATTGTAGGAAATGAATCAAAGCAACAGAGGAAATTGTGTGATTCAAATGTTATGGGTAAGACCTCTGAGGGGAATGACTTTTTGCTTGCACATCCTTGGAACAAGCAACAGAGCAAAGGAGAGGGCAATTGGAGAATAGCATAAGAAAATGGAGAAAGAGAAGATGGAAGTGGACAAAACCCAAAGCAGATGACCTAATGGGGATGTCTGAGCCACCGGGCACTGATTAGGTAGCAACAGATTAGCACATAAGACTCAGAACTCCTGCTTTGAGGTTAGAAGACTTTCTGATTCCCCCCTCTTTTTGTTCTGGTGGGTCTAAGTACAATATATATCAATCTGTACAAGTGATTATGAAAGTTCCAGTATACACAAAAAATCAAGAAATGTGAAATCTGCGTGGACAGAAGCAAATGAAGCCCTCCCAGTGATACCGATAAGCCGAGTAAGCGGAAACTTGAGTGGGTGGATCAGAAAGGATACTGTTGACTGTGTTTCTTGGAATTGAAATAATGGACCATAACATAGTCTGTCTGAAAATGTTCATAGTAACCCACGTATATATTGTCTTGTCTCCATTTGGAAACACTCTAGAGCTAGCCAGACCCGTTGTGAAAATCAAATTAGCAGCTAGCTATATTTCTTTTACCTTTTTGTCTGTGCACATTTGTTTTCAATGTACAAAGTTTTTTAGTTTTATTCTTAGTAGTTAATAATTTTTTTCCAGCTGGTATATATAACTTACAAAGTACCACATAAATTACCAGTTTAGTTATTGAATTTTGATATTTGACATTAAAGTTAAAAAACTTCTCAGATAAAGCAGTAAACATAAGAACAATATTGATCTCCAAATGGTTGGATTTGATTGTGGTCTGACTGACTTTTAACATCAACTGATAAGAGACAGTACGTAATACAAGAAACTTTTGTGCTTACTACTCTTGCAGCTGAGTAATATAAATTTCATATTTTATTATATATAGTTCATTACAGAAATGGATATCTAACAATGTCTATTCCAACAAACTCTACAAATGGAAGAATAAATGACTCTTCCTAAAATGGCTGATGATTAAAGCCCACTCTTCAGTCAGCCGATAGGTGCCTGTCCGTGGTACCCATAGTCAATATTAACCTATCTTTCAATAATATTAGGGTTTTGTTTTTTTGGCTGGAATATCAACTCTAATACAATAATTTTGCATGAGTTGGGGTAGTCAAAATTTTCCCACTCAGGTTATCATAGCTTTACACATGTGTTCTCTGTAAAATGATACTGTCTCACATGCAATACCCCCAAACAGTGGCCCACCCCCCACAGCAGGAATTAGCATTAGAGAAAGCCTCTGTATCTCAGGTAATACTTCTATACATGCTATCTCCCTAATGGGGTGGTAACAGAGTGGGCGTGACTGTGGGTTGCATTTGAACTTTCTGCCAGGCAGACTCCCTTACTGTTCTCTAAATTTATCACACTCTAAATGTACCATTACTGTGGGTAATGACTAGAAAATGAGCACAGAGAGCAGGTGCGGTCTACAGATCTTTCAAGACTCCTGTTAAAGTTCCTCCTCCATTGTTAAAACTTCCCTGTTCATTCCAACTCTCTGATCTCTCCATGTTCTAAGTGCCTGTAATGCTTTTCACGTTCTCCCATTATGCTTTCAATCATGTGCTGTCTCTACCACTTGGTGAGTGCTTCTGGTGTCCTGTGCTGTAATTGCTCATTCTAAGGAGGAGGAGATTGCCTCTTTAACATCTTTTGTCTCCCCTATGGGGTCTACCAAAGGGCCATTCCATTACTTGAATAAATTCCAGACTTGTTGAACAAATGAGGTGGAACGACTATTAAAGATTTAAATAGTTTAAAAATTAATGTTTTGTCTTAATGAACAAGATAGTAAAATGGGCTAATTATGATTAAAGTCTGATGGGATGGATAGACAATGGGTTACAAGGAAGGTAGCATTTTTAAACTTCAAGAACGTGTGAATGAATACAGTTCATTAAAATACAGCGAATTCTGTCTGTATCAATAAGAAGATAATAATGAGACTTTGCTTTTTCAGTTCTTTTTCTTTGAAGTATTTGGAAACGATGATGGCCTGTCTGCTGCTCAGTGTGCTGGGGGGACACTGTAAATTGAGAAATGAAGGAACTCTGTCTTTGGCATCTAATCTTATGATCTTTCTTGGGATACCTTAACTTTCTCAGTTTTAAAATGGACTCAATACTTCCCATTTTTCATTTATTCTTTCGCTAAAAATATTTATTAGCCAGGACCCTTTCTAGGAATTAGGGGATGCAATAGGAGACAAAAGAGATAAATCTTTCTTTTGTGAATCTTACCATCTGTTGTAATATGTGTGTATGTGTTGGCAGTGAGTACATAGATAAGTTAAGGTGTCGAGATGTTACCAGAATTTCTCTGCTAGGTCCTTGGTTTCAGAAAATGAATTACGAATAAGCGACAAGACAGATTTTATTACAGATCGGAAGAGAAGGAAAACAAAGCCTCCAGCATAGCAAGAAGGGGTCCTAAGTGAGTGGTCAATTTTGGCCTTTATAGAGGGTTATAAACAGTTTCTCCTTCCCTATAGGAAAGGAGCTTTGGGGCAATGAAATGTGTATCTAAAATATGTCACAGTTGACTAATTTGAGTTCTCTGTAGATCATAGTTTTCAAGCTTTTGTCTGATTCATACTATGCAAACCAATCCCTTATATCACTGGGCAAGAGAAAGGAAAAGAAGACAGATGAATGAGTAACAAGCATATGAAAAAATGCTCATTGTCCCTAATCTTCTGAGAAATGCAAATCAAAACCACCCTGAGATATTGTCTAATCCCAATGAGAATGGCCCACATCACAAACTCTCAAAATAGCCGATGCAAGCATGGATGGGGAGACAAGGGAACACTTCTACATTGCTGGTGGGATTGCAAACTAATACAACATTTTTAGAAGGAAGTATGGAGAATTCTCAAATAACTCAAACTAGACTTCCCAGAAGAATTAAAATCCTTTTATCCTAAGGACACTTGCACTAGACTGTTTATCGCAGCTCCAATTTACAATCACCAAAATGTGGAAACCTAAATACCCTGCAACCCAGGAATGGATGACCAAGCTGTGGTATATGTATACCATGGAATACTAATCAGCCATTTAAAAAAATGGAGACTTTACATCTTCTATATTAACCTGGATGGAAGTGGAACACATTCTTCTTAGTAAAGCATCACAAGAGTGGAGAAGCAAGAATCCTATGTACTCAATTCTGAAATGAGGACAATTGATGACCTAGTACACAGTGGAGGGTGGGAGAAGGAGGATGCTGGGAGAGGGAAGGAGGGAGGGGGTTAGGGGCTCATGAGATGTGACACACTTCTTGGGGACAGGATACAATTATAAGAGGGACAGTATCACCTGGTTCCCTCAATGAATCCCCCAACAATAAAAATAAAATAAAATAAAATAAAATATTCCACAGCTATTGGTGTCAGAGGCCTATGGGCAGAATTTACTTTTAAAATTGCCATTGTGTAGGTAGGAATGTGGTCTTATTTGGGGCATTCCACTCCTCTCAAGTATTGGCAGCTTAGGTGGAACATTAATCAAACTTTCCTTAGGTCCAGGAAATAGAGTCTATGTCCAGCCCTAGGTGAAGTGGACCTGCATCAAAAATATCCAGAACATAGATATTTAATAATAGCTGTTATTAAATACTATGCTATGCATTAATAATTCTGCATACTTTTTTCTTATAATGGTCCATATTTTAAAACAGGAAAAAAATGATTTAGCAAGAAATTAATTTTGTAAGAATTAAATGATATCCAAGACCTTTCAAGTGATAGAACCTAGATTAGATATTCACTCCCAAGAATTATTGTTTACCTCCTTTTTTCTTGGCATTGCTGTTTATGACAAACCATGTCATAGGCTATGCCATTTACCAAACATGAATTTTTGTAATAATGAGTGATAGTGAACATGTGCTTCCAGCCCACGCATAACTGCATCATTCTATCCCCTGCCTCTATCGGGCTGCCAAAACTCAAAGTTATTTCATCAGTAAATGAGTGAATATGATAGGTTCTATGAAGATCCTTTTGTATTACTGTTTACTTTTTATTATTCAGGAGCATTACTGTCAATTCACATCTCCTTTGTTGAGTTTGTCTTTTAGGAGACAGGGTTCAAGCCTTGCAGAAATGAATTGTTTTTATGCAAATGTTGTAAAAGCCATTTTTTACAGCTATGACCTTATTTGATACATTTTAGCAGGGACATTAGAGGACTTCAGTCTGGCAGTAGGTCAGTGGCCTGGTGCACAAGATTCCCTTGCCTTCTCAAGGCAGACTGTGCTCAGATGGATAATGGAATTCAGCCTTGTCTGAAGGAGAAGTCTCCAAGTCTGGACTTTTAAAATTTCCAAAACCATATCATTTGGAAATTTCTTACATAACTGCAAAAAGTACTTTCAGTTCTGTAATCATCTACCTCCAATTCTAATTTGTTTCTGGCACCAGCATTTTCTTGTTACATTGTCCATGAGTCAAGTGCTAATGACATTCCTTGTGCATTAAAGACATGGAAGTCTGACCACTTTGCATGGATGTGATGCCAGAGAATTTTCTTCATCATACTGCAGATGGCCTGTAGCACAGTAACTTTACTTTGTTTACTGCTCAACTAACACCTGCATTCTACATGGTATAATATTCTAAAGCGCTTTGTTAGGCACTTATTAAATAGATATGAGACCAAGTCACAAACACTTGAAATGTTAAAATTTATGATTCAGTGCTCTATGCTCAATGAGGCAGAAACTTGCTATTATTCTCTTTTATAAGTGTTTTTAGTGGTTCTAAGAATATGGCACATGGCAAAGTTTTGATGTATTTTTATGAAATGAATAAGACAACATCGGAGCTCAAATCTGTGAATTTCAAATTAATAAATTAATACTCATGATCAGTTTTCCAGAAATATAGTAAAGGAATCATAAATTTGTGCCTAGAAAAACCTGAAATGTAATATAATCTATCTCTATAGGGTGTCCATAAAGTTCATCTGCAATTGTGTCCATAAAGTTCATGTGCAATTTAATAGAGAACCATTTAAAATTGCACATGAACTTTATGGACACCCTCTCTCAGCTGTCTACCAATTTATCTCTCTATACATATCTTTGAAGCTTGTAAAATGTTTCACATTTTTTGTTTCATTTTGATCCTATTAACATTCCTTGAAGACAGGTGGTGGGGAGGGTATTGTTATTCATTTTCTAGATTAAATGGCAATAAGAATTCAATGTGACTTTCCCAAATGCCATAGCTGGTGCATGGCAAGTTGGGACTCAAGCTCAGTTCTCGTTATTCCTGGATTGGGCTCCATCCAGCACAGTAATGGTGCCACCCTGCCCTTTTCCACTGGCAGCTGTGTTTTACTAAATTGGTGTAGAATGCTCTCCAGATGCAAGTTTTCTTTATTGCTATTCTAGAATCTGGAGGAACGTACTTGCAATCACTCTTCATGTTTTTCAGGTGGTAACTTGAAAATCTGAATATTTATATTTCCAAAAAAAAATCAGTGCTAATCAATGACCATAATTTAAAGAATCCAAATGGGTCTTGCCTTTCTGAATGCTACTACAGAGTATACATGGAAAAGGGATAAGCAACTAGTCCCTGGGAGTTGAAAGGGAAACAAGAATGCAAAGCCAGAGAGGAGAGGAGAGTGGGCAGGTAATGCAGACACTCATTCACAAGTGGTGCCTGGGCAGTGACTGCAGAAACTCCATACAGAGAGATAGAAGTCTGCCCGAGTTAGCTTGAGGACAAAAGTTGTCTCTTAAGTGTGTTTTAGTCCATATGGTAGAATACATTTCTGGCAAGAATGCTTTCTAAATAGAAGAATTTTTTTCTTTTTAAGGGGACTGGAACAGATTTTATAGATGACACCCTGCCTGTGCCCAGGTGCGGATGTATTACTTTGCAACAAGAAGTTGATGTTTAACCTCTGCTTGGCCTCAGAAGGCTTTCAATGGTGGGAGCCAAGCAATTTTGGATATTTCAACCTAACGTCCCTTGAAGCCTCGAGGCTGCCTTGCTGTATCACTTGAATATCATCTCTTTGTGCAAAATCAAGCCCCTTACAGTCTGGCAAGATGTTTTTAAAAAATGGACTATTAGAACTCTGATGTTCCTTTCATGGGAATAAGGCTGCTCCCCACAAGCTGACCAGTGAGACTGACAGAGTTGCACATGTTGTCAGCTCAGAGCGGCCTTGGAATAAATGTCCTTATTACATTAAAACACCTTATTGGTGTTTGCAAATGTTCCTGCTCATCAGACAAAGCCAAATGGATAAAAGCTAAATTCGTGTGTGTGTGTGTGTGTGTATGTATATATATATATATATTGACCATGCAATCTGGAATTTACAACAATAAAGAAAATGACTTGAATGTTATATTACATGTTTTCATTAGCATCTGACTCAAAGATCTACATAAGCAAAATGAGCAGGGTACTCTAAAATATCTGCCTCTTTCTCTTACATTTTTGGCCCATGTGTCTATTCAAATAATCTCAAACAAGAACTTTGAAAATAACTTGCTTTTTCTGGTTACCTCCACGTTAAAGATATATGTCCACGTTCCTGACATGATTACTCTGGAACTTCTGAAAAATCACTGGAAAGTTGTATTATCAGTGCATGAGATTTTGTTTCTTAAATATCATGCCCTGGTGCCATAAAACCTGAGCCTACCTGTGCATCAGCCTTTAGCCTTCTCTTGGTCTCAAGCCTTGTACCACGGTGGGAAATCTCTTCTGTTTATCATGCCTGTTTAAATACCACATGTATTTTCTAAACAGCTCATTATGACATTGTAATTCCTCACAGTTCTTACACTGTATCACCAAATTCCACATTTCATATGCATTATTATCTTTTATTTCATACACATGGGATTTGCCTCTCAAGGTAGAACATCAGCTACATTAGCTGGACTCACACTTGGTGCTTGTTCCCGGAAGAGGCACAGATCCAAGGATGTTAGAGTTGGTTGTCTGGTTCAGGCCTCTCCCTTCAGGCTTGAGGAAATAGAAGCCCAGTAAATGTTAATGTCTTATGGAAGGTGTGGGTTAGTGAGTTGGTGGTAGAATCAAAACTATAGAACGAGTTACGAGCCTTCCGTCAGTCCACTATTCTTTTCACCAACTACATCACAGGTGTCCAATAAATGCTTGATATGAATGTGTTGACTTATTCAGCGAGAAGAAACAGCTCTTTCTAGTTTGTCAACACTGGTGGTATGTGAGTGAAACCTAGTAGCCATGTATACACATGTAGATATGTGTGTGAGTGTGTATGTTTGTGTGTATATGTATATGTGTGTGTGTATAGTATGCAAATAGCATTTATAAAATATAACATTTGGGGCTTCGTGAAATTTGAAAAACAGTATTCAGTTATTAGAGCCTAATGCATTTTAGCACAGTAACATTTTTCTCCCATGTTAAAATTGTGAGGAATCATGAAAATGATGAGGTTTGCTGAGAAAATGTCATGGAAGACAGCCATGTTAAACAACATTAAACATTATTATAAGACTAAATGTCATAAGTCAAAATTTAGATTGAGGATTTAAAGTAGCAATAAAACCATTACTTCAGATCATTTCTGCTTCAGTTAATAGACATCAATTAAACTACTTCAAGGACAAGAATTGTTTGGGAGATGTGGGTTAGATTCCTGGGTCACTGATTAATAACCCAGCCCAGGAAGATTGATTTGGGCTTAGGTAGCGTTTCTCATTATAATCTTTGTTGTTGTGTTAAGAGCAGGGAGTCTCTGATGAGGGTTTTTGTTGTTATTTGTTTTAACTTTTAAATTACTTAGAATAATACAATGCTTCAAAACTGGTGAGCAATTCTTCAGTTGACTTTTATAATTTTCTGCTTATTATATTCACACAATAAAAGAGATAACTTGGGATTGACTATTCCTGTTGTTAATAATTCTATTCATAATCATTTCATTAGTTGTAAAATGTTTTTCTG
Organism: Arctocebus calabarensis; assembly: GCA_963573935.1. NCBI lineage: Eukaryota > Metazoa > Chordata > Mammalia > Primates > Lorisidae > Arctocebus > Arctocebus calabarensis. Next base: position 43,513 of record CAUYON010001823.1, read on the forward strand.
ACGTCCATCATTAGAAAAGTATCAGGAGACCCATATTTAATAATCATTTTCTTAGTAGCCAATATGGGCAACAAGCAGTTGAATTCTCATTGCTTTAGGAGTTGAGAATGTTCATGAATGCAATGCCCACATAAAGATATTACATGTCTACTTATAGGTAGACACTCAGTGTTCTGACAGATCAAGGCAAAATATTTCACAATTTTCACATAACCCAAGCTATTCATATTGAAGAAGTAAACTTAATGCTTCAAATAAAAGATCATTCTTCACTCATCTCCATCAAAGTACTTATACCTCTATCTTTGCTTTTAGGATTAATTGGAGGTAGGGCACAATTCTCTAATAAGTTGTCATGCTTAGAGTTTTCTTAAAGGCCTACAACAACTAGGCAAATCTGGATTGAACTAGTATTCCTTATCTTCTAATGTAGGTGAATTCTGAAATTTGATCTCCACTAAGAATTGTACCAGTATAATCCACCAATGTGGGATTAGAGCCTAGAAATTTATAGACCCCTTGAATTTGACTCCTGCAGAGTCCTCACTTTTATTCTCTATTATTGACTTAGAGTCCTGAGGACACAGGATGTTGACCTAAGGGTCTAATCTACCATTTGTCAAAGGACTAGTGGAGATACTAGTTTCAAGTGACATTTTTTGGAAGCAGGTACTAAAATTTAGTTTGTCGTACAATTGTTTATTAGGGCTCAACTGTCATGAAAAGAAGAGTAAGAGTGCAACGGGATAGAGAAAAGAGAGAAACTGAATTTTGAAGTAGCACTAACAAAGCCCCAGTCCATCAGTGGAAGGTCCTGGAGTGTTGCTCACCAGTGTCCCATGCTGGGCCACCACCTTCCCCACCTTCTGGATGTGGGCTGTCCTAAAGAGGGAGTGATGTTGAGCAATGTGGCTCCCCATAGCTGAGACAGATGCAAGCTCTAAAACCTAGAAGCTGGGCACATGTCAAATCTAAGTGTAGAATATTAATCTCTTAACACAATAACTAACAAATTGCAGTGAAGGCTTTGACATAAGTATTTCAAATTTTATAAAAGACCAGTACCCCATAAAGGCATTAATGTACACAGCTATGATTTAATAAAATAAAAATAGAAAACCTAGAAGCAACTGTCAGTTGGAGGTTGCTTGCTGGCTATACTCTGTATGGCCGGACAACAAAATTCAGATCTCTACTCTACCACTCTTTGATTTAACCTTCCAGAAAGCAGATCTACCCAGTTATTGGAAGCTCTGCTAAACCTGCTCAGAGCACAGAGGGTTTTATTTAGAGCTTGAAAAGCTGGTAACTTAGACTATAAGTGTAGTACTTTAGAAGCAGAGTGATTTCAACCTATTTCTAGGTATAAATTGCTACTTTTATAGAGAATAACAACGAGAGACTGCATGGATTGGTCAACGTTAAACATCTTGTTGACATTGGACAAGGATAGGTCCAAGAAGTCTTAGATTGCCATTCAAACTGTATTCTGCCTCAAATATAGCTGTATTAAAAATTTATCTACACTAAACATTATTGAATATTTTTGGTCTTAATGTTTGACCATTATCATAAGAAATAATTATTGTAATATGAAGTGGCACCCTTAGATATTATTCAAAGTACTGTTTATTTTAATAACAGAGGGAATAGTGCCATCTTAAAAAAAATAACAAAGAGCTTACCAGCTTGAAATTCTCATTTAAGGTGTTTCTCATCTAGAGCATATCCTCTTAAATAAAAAGCTATTTTAATAATTAGCACTCCATGCACAAAAGTACACTGTTAACAAAGGGAAATTACCAAATATATTAAATTACCATATCAAAAGAACACACATTGTTCTGTAAAAATCACAGCCCCGAGAGAGGCAGGTATAAACAATTAGCAATGATGTCACTCTCAGGTTATTGGTGTGTGTGGATTATACGTTTAAAGCTTTAGAAAAAGATTACATTTTTCAGGACCAAATTAACCAATCTTCCCTCAGAGAGGAAAGAAATAGAGTTTCTGTCATTAACCACTGCTTTCTCGCACCAGCCGATATCCATTTTCTACATGAATCAATCCCTAAGGAAAAGCTAGTTCTGAGAAAAATGCCCTGTCAGTTACAGTGTGCACTAGTGCTTTGTGACTTGTGTTTTCTTTTGGTGGGGGGGAAGGGAACTTTCCTTTTTTTATAAAATGATTCTTTTTGTTATTGAAAATCTGTTAAAAATGCAATCCCACATTTTACAATCTGAGTGAAAGAAAGACTCAAGGTAGGGCGGAGTTCAGCATAATTGGGGCACTGAAGTTTCTGAATATAAAGGGGTTCAGGCTTAAGCTCTAGGATTCTAGGTGAACTTGAGTCTCAGGAGGATTAAAAGGGCTTGTGGAATGACGTTTTAGAAGAGGTTAACAATGTATAATGTGAACAAATATGCTTTAACATATTTGATTTTCACAGCATATACTATTTATGTTTATTGGAAAATGTAATTTGGGGGGTTATTTTTACTTTTGGTATCAACTAAACTGAATAGATTAATTTAAAGTTTGATCTACTGTTATAAATGAAATTAGTACACATCCTTTTGTAACTTAATGCTTCATGTGTTACTCAAATCATTCTTTCTTTTAATATCAAAATCATTATGGTTTTCGGTCATTTCTCACAAGGAATTCCAGGCATTTTCTAAGTTCCTCTCCCCAGGGATTTATGGTCACGGTTCTTGGAAAGTTTACAAGTATGAAGATTCTATGAACATTTTGGGGTGCCTGCCTGGCCACAGTTTCCTGGGAGTTTCTCATTGCCTGTGCCATCCACTGGACTTGGGGCACTGCCTCACTGTGGACCTCAGTCCCAAGAAGAGACCTAGACTTACAATAGATCAGTTTACCCTATCCAAGATCAAATTCAGGCCCCATTATGAGGAGCTTGTGGAATGTGCTTTTCTTTTTGCTCCTGACCTGATTTGTGAAGGCCAGGCAGTCTTCTTTCCTCAATGGGAGTTTACTTTATCATGTCTATGCTACCGTGGCTCCAGGCTCCTCCACAAGGTAGCCTAGATATGGTAAAGTAAAATGAAGCTCTACTGTTTCTTTTAACTAAAGGTCCATTTCCCAAATTCTTATTTTTGTCTCTGCATTGCTATCTCCTGAGGAATATTAATTATGATATTTGCATGGATTTGAATGAAACTCTACCATGTGGCCCTGAAACAAAATAGATCTGCATTACTTCATCGTGAGTTAATCAGTCGTAGGTAACATTACACTTTGGATAGCAACAAGAAATGTTGCACTGTTTAGTTCAACTCCTTTGTATCGTGACCATCTAACCATCTGTAGTCTCCCTCATCTCATCTCTGAATGTCCTACAAAATACCACTTAGAAAGTAGGCACATACATCTTTACTTAATGCATATTTATATGTATCCATGTACATTTATCAAAATGCTTACTGAACAAAAACATTATCTTTCCCAGCCAAGCAACTTTCTTTAGAGTCAATACCCAGCTGAGTTACCAGACAGACCACTTAACTTATTAGTGTGAAGTTCCTGCATGCAGGTTACTTTATGATATTCAGGTCTCCTCTATAAACAGGAAAACAAAACAAAACAAATGTTACTTGCCACTTTAAAAGGATAGCTTTTGCAATCTACTAACCTGAATTCATGAAAATCTATTCCCAGATTCCTCACTTCTCTGTCTACTCAGAAAAACCTAAAAAGTATATATTAATATTTTGATGGTTAAAGCTTTTTGAAGCTTATAGAGCTTTAATTACTCCTAAAATCATTAATTTTTCAAATATTGACTTTCAAGATCCTCATGCCCGCTGAATGTAATTTTTAACAACATGGAATGGGAGAAAATATTTTTTAAATTGTCATTGATTTTGTGAAGTATTATTTACATTAAAATAATGACACTTGTAGAGTCTTTTATAGGTTATAGAGCAATTCTTTTTTTTTTATAATTTTATTGAATCATAATTCTGTACATTGGTGCAATCATAGGGCACGATTCATATACATTCAGAAATGTTTTGATCGTACTGTTACAGATAGCCTTCATGGCATTTTCTTGATCACTATATAAA
>CAUYON010001824.1:0-11317 GCA_963573935.1 Arctocebus calabarensis
TTGTTTCCTAAATGATAACTTCACACTTTCTTTTGTCTCATAAGTGTAGGTCTGTGGTTGGCTGTCTTCATTGTCTGCCTCCGTAGAAGATGGAGGGTTCCAGGATTTTACTCGTGAATGATGTATGCAGGAATAGACTCATATAACTTTAACAGTAGAAGACAAGAGAACAGGAAAGGGGTCTTCCCAAGTTGGGGTCAGGGAAGGTGCCTTAGAGGGCAGAGTTTTGATCATGACTAGATCTCCAGGAGGGAAAAGTTCCTGTTTTAGTTAGTATGTCCCTCCCCAAAAGGGGAGCAGGACTTTCAGGCATGATTAGGGAGGCATGAGAGAACAGCAAGACATCCCAATTGCAGCTTAAAGGCTGGGAGAAAAATTTGGTAACCGGCTTTCCAGACACCCTCTGTATAGTTATGGATTTGGGAGATAAAAGACCAGGGTTAGAGAAAAGTACAGAAAAGGTTGCTCCAGTGTCCAAAAGAAATTTTCTCTCCTGGCGCTCCACTATAAGGCAAACCTGGGGCTCTTGAGGGGTGATGACACAAGCTGGAAACCATAAGAATTTGCCCCAGGCACCCTCAGTCCAGTTTGGGCTCCAATGGGGTCACTGTCCCAGGAGGCCTTCGCCTCTGGGGACAGGCCACCCTCCAGTGGTCACCCTTGCATTCTGGACAGGGGCCAGGGGCTTGCCCAGCCAAGATAGTAAGACTTAAAGATATTTACTGTGTAGCATTTAAGTAGGTCAAGACAGCACAGAACCCACACAAGGGGACACCGTCAGTGACCATGACAGGGAGTGAAGGAGAACAATTGGGGGAATATATCCTGGAAGGTGGAAAAGGCTCGGATATGTCTTCTCATCCCCAGACACCAGTGGCTTCTTACGGCCCTTGAGCAATTGAGCTCCACCTCTATAAAACTTCAGCTTGCTCAGCTCTGAAACAGAAGGTGAGGTGAGGATTAGGTGAGACTCTAAGGTCTTCCGATGAAACAAAACGCGATTCCAAAAGCAAATACAATAAACCAGGGAAGGTGAGGATATTACAGGAAAGAGGAAGTACAAGCACAAAGCCACAGAGGGAGGAAAAAACTAGTCGTGCATGGACAAGGTGTAATGTGAGGCAGCACACAAGCCTGCTTAACTATTCTAAAGGTTCTGAGGACGATAGCCTTAGAAATTGGTGAAGTACAGTGCTAAGCCAGGTAAGGGACCCTAACCTGGGGCCACAATGGAGAAAGAGATAAAGCAGTCAGAGTCGGACTTCTTTGTGCTCACCACCTCACTCCATTCTTTATGTTCTCGGGGAACTTTACTACAACCCCTTCCCCAAACCCACACCCCAAATACAGTAAGAAGAGGGTGTGGTGAAGACACTTTCACTTTAGGCCCGCACAAGCAGCCTCATTTTGTGCGCCATGAAGCCCAGAGCCACTGCTGAAAAGATGCTGGTCAATCCAATCATCTTAAACAGGCCTGGCACAGAGGGCAGATGTCTCTCCAAGAAGGTTGTAGTGATGGGTCGCGCAGGGACATCCACTGATTCTGGTTCTGGCTGCCAGATTTCATCCTCTGGAATCTTCCCCACAGCATGCGGGATCTCTCGGGCTGCTCTCTCCCCAACCTCCACAGCTCCCTCCATGTAGCCACTCCAGCGTGTGGCGGTCTCAGTGCCCACAAAATAAATCCTGCCCATTGGCTGTCGTGGTACCCTTCCATGTTGAGTCATGATCCCAGGGGGAAAGTAGGTGGTGTAGCAGCCCCCGGAGTACTGCTCCTCACAACTGTTCTTCTCTTCATAATGTGATGGCTTCAGAGCTTCTTGGGATCCTAGAACTTTTGCATAGAGCTCACAAAGTTTCTTCATCCTTTCTTCTTTGGTAAGACATGCCAGCTTTCTGGCTTTGTGGGCAAGGATAAATCCCATTATTGCAGCATAGCTGCCATCAGGTTTGATATTATCCAATGTGAGGAAATTGGTGCTTCCTCCCCTTCAATAATCATGGTTCCACAGTAATCCTTTTTCCTCCAGAAAGGCTCATTGTAGTAAACTACACACTTGATGACAGAACCCAGAGGCACATGAGTGATCAGCTGGTTCCTCATCATTGGCAGAGGGGGATTGAAGTGAATCTTCATTCCCAGAGTAGGAGGAACAGCACAAATCACATATTTAGCCTCATACGTCTCATCGTTTAGGGTCTTCGCAAGGACATTTTCTCCTGTCTGGTCAATGTACGTCACAGGCCTCTCCAGCTTCATTCTGTCCCCAAGAAGGTCCATTATCCGCTCGCTCACTTGACCAGATCCACCCACAAATTTCCTCTCCTCTCTGGTCACTTTCCCTGCTGTAGGTCACTTCTGCATTCTGTTGCTGAGCGGCTGGACCAGGTGACCTGCTTGCTAAAGCTTTGCCTCCACTGCTCGTTTGAACCATTTATCATTTTTAAAATAAGATAGTTTCTTCCACTAAGTTTTAGTGTTTTAGGAGTTATTGTTTAGAGATGTTTTATTGATTTTATACGTATTGACTTTATAACTTGCCATTTTACTGAACTCTATTATTATGTTGAATTGTTTGCAGTAATTCTCTAGGAGATTTTTCCCCCAGATATGTATTGTGGACATTTCTACCCTTTGCCAGACCAGTATGCCCATTCCCCTGCTGTTATGAGTGTTGCAGGCTAACGACTCATCATTGCCTTCTTCTCTGGAGAACTGTCCTTGGTTGAATAGGAGCTGAATTGGTTGGGAGATAACATCACCTTCTTCCCCTAACACAATCAATAAATACAGATTTCTAACGAGTAAAAAAAAAACAAAACAAAAACTGACCCCCTTACTTTAAGGTGGTACCAATTTTATGCTGCAAATCATGCTCTAGACTAGATCTCTCAGAGGATCAAGCTAAGGCAGAGATCACATCCCTGTTCAGCTCCTCTGTCTTACCCTACTACTCTCATTCTCCTCTTCTACCCAAGAGCATGTCTTCAGTGAACCACATGCTGTCTCTGGCTTTGCTTCTTGGAAACCCAACCTGAGATAATATATGATCCTATGGATAAAACTGACGTTTATCTATCAAGTATTATTAAGCCTCTGTAAAGTGCTAGACACTTTCTAGACACTGAGGATCTGGATAAGATGGATGTTCCCTGTACTGGGGAACTTATGTTTTAGTCTGTAATATCAGCAATGAACAAGTAAAAAAACAAATTGTAACATAATTTCAGGTAGGGAGCAGTCAAGTGGGGAGACATGAAGGACATACAGAGCAGTGGGTGATGCCCTTGCAGACATTTTTTCTGATAGAGCAACGGAAGAGAAGGTATATCAGTTCTTTTAATTTTGGTAAAAATCTTAAAAAGCCCAGCTGAATGTGGCTTAAACAAAATAGGAAATTTACAAACATAACAAAAAGTTCAGAGGTAGGAGGGCTCATAGTAGCGTAAAGATATCAAGGAATCAGGTTCTTTCTGCTTTGCCTGCTTGGGTGTATACCAATCTTGACCTCCACACTAAAGGAAAATAAAGATTCCGGGACAGAGCAAGTGTTTAACTGAAAGGAACAATATGAAGGCAAGTTTAATGTAAAGTCTTGAGGATTTACATGTTAACAGGTATATAAGAGAAAGCATAGATTGTTGAAGCTTGTGTCTCCAGCCAAAGACAAGGGTGGGAACTATAAAGTCAGAAATCACAAATTTTCACAAGAAAAAAAAGTGATTGCTTGGTTTAAAAGCTCCTTGGGTTGTTAGTTCAAAGTTGGTTGGTTTTACTGAAGTTTGGCACAGCTGATTGCTATGCTTCAAGTCAGTTTGTTGAGTCTAGATATGAAACTTACTATTAGTTTTCTGAAAAGCAGTTGCTCTGGTGCTTTCTGGAACTCTGATTCCTTGCCAACCCTTAGCCTCAGGATCATGCAGTGAGCAAATCTGAATGCACATATTCAAAGTTCTCCAAAAATGTCTTTTGTTATTCTCTTCATGGATAAAAGATGGCTGCAGTTGGTGGCGCCTGTAACTCAGTGGGTAGGGCACTGGCCCCATATACCAAGGGTGGTAGGTTCAAACCCAGCCCTGGCCAAACTGCAAAACAAAAAAAATAGCCAGGCATTGTGGCAGGAGCCTGTAGTCCTAGCTACTCGGGAGGCTGAGGCAAGAGAATCGCCTTAGCCCAAGGAGTTGGAGGTTGCTGTGAGCTGTGATGCCACAGCACTCTACCGAGGGTTAATAAATGAGACTCTGTCTCAAAAAAATAAAATAAAATAAAATAAAAAGATGGCTGCAGCAGTTCCAGATGTCAGATCTAGACAAGGTATTATGAGACTATCTTGTAGTATGTGGTAGCTTAGTAATTACTAAATCTTCCATGTTCCCTTTCAACTGTTAAGACTAGATATACTAGATACAATGTGCTGCTTTCAAAATGCAATACTCATTTCTCCCAAGCAGTGAAGAATTAAAATATTGGTCAGTCCCAGCTTGTCAGCTGTAAAAGAAAAGAAAATGATCAGAATGAGGACTGTGGTGATTCACAGTTCAACAAAGCATAGGTTAAATCATGCAGGTTCGGAAGACTCTAAACAAGTTGCTCAAAGAAATACTTAATTGAGTTTGAGTTGGATTATTTTCTCCTCTAAGTAAATGTTATTTAGGGTCTGTTGATTGCACAGCAAATGATCCCTGAACTCAAGAGCTGTTTTGTAATTACTGAACAGGAAGAAATATACTTCCCTACACTGCCTCTTCTACTGGATCCATGTCAATTTCTAATGACCTGTGCAATACTTGAGGAAGAAGGTAGACTTTGAACAAGCGCATACATGGAAAAAAGGAATAAAGGCCAGAAGTCATGGCCTTTACTCCTAGAGATAATACCAGAGCTTATCTAAACTTACCGAGGTGTACTCTCTTGTTTATAGCCTGGGAAATTTGCTCTGAGGCTATCAAGAATTAGGAGTACATTTGGTGGTAATTTCACATATCATGTATTTTGCTTCTAATTCGGAAAAACTTAGGGAGAGTGCAGAAAACAGAAGAGAATTGTTAGTCTAGAAACAGAATTGAAAGAGTAAGAGAGGCCTAGGGGGCCAGGATGAAATGTTTCACTCCAAAGCTCCCATAATTGGCTGAACCACATCTTCTCTGGGGCAACTCAGTAATGGTTTTGGCTATAAACTTCATTCATTATTGTAACTCAACTTGCCATTACCTAACTCAATTCTTTCTCAATGAATCTGACAGTGTACTTCTTTGAAACAATGTGAACAAGGGACTTAAATCAGTATGCCTTCCTGGTTTGGTTCATGTTTTTGAGTTTATTTTTTATATAAGCAATGATATATCCATTTAAAGAGTGTTAGGAGTTTTGTAATCCAGTTTAAATTCGGGTTAACTGGTGGTTATGGAGCTTATATTGGCAGAGCAGATACAACTGCTGGGATTACATTTATTCATTCGATGTTCTCTGAGTGTTCATTGTATGCCATAAATAAACACTCCTTTAAGGTGTCTGGCAATTATTTTTTATTGTTACTGGATCTGATAGATGCTGTCTGACCCAGCAGAATTTATTTTAATAATATATCATGTTTTGGTCCTACAACGTAAAATAGGTCATTCCTGGTCAACATTTACATATTTTCATTTGAAACTATAAATACAGGCCCAAACTTACATAGCCAAAACTCTCTTTTGACACACCAACAGCCATCCTCCTTCCCTTACCAGAGAGCTGCTGTTCTTGCCAGCTTCACTTTCCATCCTCATAATAATCTCTCGGACTCACATAGTTAAGACTTCTCCTCCACCAAAATTGCTCTTCTAGGTTACTCTTGACAACACCAAATTTATTGATCAATTTTCATTCTTATACCATTTGACATGACTGATTTTCTCTCCTTTTTTGAATATTTTTTCCACATGGCCTCCAGGACACCACTCTTCTACGGTTCTCTCTTCTCTGGTTCTGATTGTTCTTTCCTATCTCTTTTGCTTATTCCTCTTCATTTACCTATAAACGTTGGAGAAGTCCTGGGCTCAGATGTTCTTCTCTGTCTATCTCATGATCTCATCCAGTCCTATGGCTTTTTTAATCTTTATTTTTTAATTTAAATTTTATTTTATTAAAGTCATATGTACACATTTTAAAAGCCAAATAGTACTAAAAATGTTATGACAAAATACCCCATTTCCCTTTTTCATCCCTCCTTATTTTCTTCACTCCCCCTCTCTAGAACATTTAGGGTGGCGCGTTTAGCTCAGTGGGTAGGGTGCTGACCCCATATACTGAGAGTGGCGGGTTGAAACCCAGCCCCGGCCCAACTGCAACCAAAAAATTGCCGGGTATTGTGGTGGGTGCCTGTAATCCCAGCTACTTGGGAGGCTGAGGCAAGAGAATTGCCTAAGCCCAAGAGCTGGAGGTTGCTGTCAGCTGTGATGCCACAGCACTCTACTGAGGGTGACAAAGTGAGACTCTGTCTCTAAAAAAAAATAATAAATAAATAAATAAAAATTAAATAAAAAGTTGTCTCTTCTGACATTCATACCTCTACCTATTGTAACTAATATACATGCACTGCTGTTGTTACCTATCAACTTCATATTATAGTGGATTAGAATTTATCTTTACAAAATTCCATTCTGTCTTCTATTACCCTTAATCTTCTCAATATAGTTATATTACAATAGTTGGTCATATATTCAGAGTTTACATCATTATATTTATGCAAATATAATTCTCAGAAGAGTGTTGCGGTGTTTTATGATTATGTTTTCAATATATCTTCCAGTTTATTATCTGCTGGAAATCGATTCACTGATCTTAAATTTGGTTTACAGCATCCTTTGTCAAATCCTACCTGTCTTTTTTTTAAATGTGCAAGTCTGATTGAAATTTCAAGCTTGGTTGTATGTTCTTTAACATAGCAAACATGGTTATTTTACTATTTGTGTTCGGCAATTCCAACATCTGGAGCCCATCAGGGCTGTGTCTGATGTCACTTATGTCAGTTGGTTCTTGTTCATGTTATCTAGCATCATAGATTTCCTGGTCCTTAATCTGTTTTTCTACATTTATTTATTTCCTGTTTTGATGAAACATATCCTCCACAAGCTACAAGTATGTTATAATGGCAGAAACATGGCATGGACAACAGTGGACCTGGCTGTCTCTCATGGCACTGCACCAGTCAGGATTGCTAGTTGTCATTGGACAGCATGATTTTACCACCAGACTGGAGAGTCCCTTTCTTTCTTCTGTGTTGCGTCTTTTATTTTCTGTATTCTATGTCTTCCTCTTTCTCAAATTACTTCCTCATCTTAGCAGAGACAATGTGATTGGGTGATGTAGTAGAGAGAGTATTGATTCCTCAAAGATGTCCATATTCTGATCTCTGAAACTTGTTAATGTTTCCTTAAATGGCAAAAGAGACATTGAAGATGGATCAAGTTAAAGGTCTTGAAATGGGGAGATTATCCTGGATTATCTGGGTGGGCTTGATGTGGGTATGAGGGTCCTTATAAGAGGATGGGTGTGGAGGTGTGTGTGCATATGTTATATATGTATGAGGGACAGAGAGCCAGAAAGACTTGGGGGCTGCTTTAAATATGGAGGTATGGAGGGACTACAAGCTGAGGAATGCAGGCAGTCTCCAACAACCTTGATTCTCCTCTGGAGCCTCTTGAAGGAACTCCTTGATTTAGGAATTCTGACCTCCAGAACTGTAAGATAATAAATTAGTGTTGTTTTAAGCCACTAAGTTTGTAGTAATTTGTCACAGCAGCAAAGAGAACCAATACAAATGATAATTCTTTTTTTGATCTTGCAAGTCTTGATGTTTCTATATTCAGTCTTCAAATTGACTGGCAGTTTGGTTGGTTGTAGGATTCTAGGTTGGAAGGCATTTTCCTTTAACATATTGAAGTCATTTTTTCATTGCCTTTTTCCTTCGAATGTTGTTGAGAAATCCAGAGTCATTGTTATTATGTTTTCTTTTTTTTCCTCTCTGGACACTGAGAGCATTATCTCTTCATTTCTAATGTTCCAATATTTCACAGTGTGTGGGTCTATGAGAGTACAAAGTGCTGCATGTCAGAAACCTGGTGCTTTAAAATTCCATAAATAAAATGGGAAAACAAACAACAAATTGGGGAAAATATTTGCAATAGGAGAAAAAAAGTGTTATTATTCTTAACAGTAGAAAGTACTTTTTTTGTGTGTGTGCAGTTTTTGGCTGGGGCTGGGTTTGAACCTGCCACCTCCAGTACATGGGGCCAGTGCCCTACTCCTTTAAGCCATAGGCACCACCCAGAAGAAAGTACTTTTACAAAAAAAATGAATTCTCTGAAAGGAAAATTCAAAACAGAAATTTATGAAAGAACATAAAAATTTGACTAAGAAATATATGAAAAATCCATACTCTAAGTAGAAATAAAACAAATGCAAATTAAAACCATAAGAAATGATTTTTATTTCTTTAATTTGTGAAGATTAAAAAAAGAAAAGTAGCTAATGTTGGTTAAGGTTTTAGCATTTTCATACACTGCTGTGAGAAACAGGTTGGACCCAGAAGCTAAGGTCTGTAATCTCAGTACTTTGGGAGGCCCAGGCAAAAGGACTGATCGAGCCCAGGAGTTTGAGTCAGACTGGGCAATGTAGAAAGATTCCATCTCTTAAAAAAAAAAAAAAAGATAAAGAGAGCAGGAGGCAAGATGGTCAACTTGAGCCATCATTCCACAGAGGCTCCCGTCCAGAAGGAGAGTTAAAGGACAGAAGTTTAGCAAGTAAGCTGATGCTTTGAAGCTGAGCCATGAGAGAAGGTTGAAGAATGTGGCACAGGGGTAAAGAGAAAGCGGTGGACTGAAGAAACCATACAGGAAAGGGAGACGTGCTGCCCTTGGGCACAGACCAGCAGCAGCAGCAGGAACAACAGGGCTCATACCCCTGGGGATATTTTTGAAGGACACTCCCTGTCTCTCTGGGCAACCCGAGAAAGCTGGGCATCTTCTCTGGTGGCAGACACTGGCAGAATAGATCTGGGATGGTAAATTAGACCCCATGAGCAAAGGGTATGCCTGAGGCAGTACCAGCCTGGGCAGAGCGCGGCCAGACAGAGAATTGAAGATGCCTGCACAGAGATGGCATACTCCCAGAGCAGGGCTGCACCAGGACTGCTTTAGTCAGCCTAAGAAACACCTAGCCCTCAGCGGATCATAGCTGAGACAAAGGCAGGTGGGAAACCAAAATCTGAGTGTAAGCTCTAACCACACCCACCCCAACACAGACTGCAGGGGAAGCAAAAACACCAGCTCTGGGCAACAACACAGACCAGGGCTTAGTTGCAGTTTCTGTGAACTCAAACGGCACCTGGTCTGCAGGGGAACATAGCCAGGACAGAATCACAAATATAAGTGCACAAATATAAGTGTCAGTAACATCAAGCAGGGGCAGGGCTGGAACTGAGTAAACTACCCAGCTTCCGTTAGCCACCCAAGGTTGTCAGGCCTTAGCTTCCCCTGCTGGATGGTGGCAGAATGCAGAGGCCTGGCTGAGGAGACATAAGATCTCTCTGTGACTCAGGCAGGCTCAACCCCCTAGAGCATCTTCTCATTGGAGGGAATTGGGTCATAGCCCTGCGGGGTTACTAGTGGCTGGGTGTGACAGAAGTGCAAGGTGGGGAAGGAGACATCAACCTTCCCAGAATAATTCATTTGCTGGGGGGGGGTGTCCTTCTGACTCCATGGAATACCAGAAAGAGTCATACTCCAGCTGTCATCAGACCCCTGCTATCTAGTTGCCAGAAACCTTTTGAACTCTCTGACTTGAGACTGGGTCCTGACAGGGACAATTGATTTGGATCTCTCAGACTGGATCAATCACCTGAGGGCTATCCAAAGTGAAACCCTGGGTGCAAGGTTGTGGGAAGGTTTGATTTTCCTTTTCCAGTTGTTGCCCGTGTGGGGTGGGGATGACTTAATTGCTGGTATTTCTCCATAGCTGAGACTTCAACCCAGAGTAACTAATTCACTAAGGTAGGACAGAGACCAGCTGAAAACAAGACAGAGCCACTTATCCCCACCAGACCAAGTAAGTCCCCAGTGTCTCAGGCCATAGTACTATACAGGTCCTTTGCAAAGCTCTAGGGGAAAAGGCACAGACACCAGTCACTGCTCTTGGGTAAAGGGCTGGTTAATCACTACTCCAGGAGTACCCAAACCCAACTGCACCTTATCTGCTCATCTAGCCAAATGGTATAAAATAATCATGGGCCAGAATCAGTGAAAAACCAGAGTTGATCAACTTTTCCAAGGACTGATACGGTGTAGAGAACTGAAGATCCTATTTATAGACAAATGGCTGAGATGTCAGAAATTGAATTCAGAGTTTGGATTGCAAAAAAGATTAATAGAATGGAGGTAAAGTTGGAATTAGAAATTCAAGGAGCAATTCAAAAGTTGTCTCAGGAGTTCAATGAATTCAAAGACAAAATCACCAAAGATTTTGACACACTGAGACAAGAATTTGCAGTCCTCAAAGATCTGAGAAATACAGTAGAATCCCTCAGTAACAGAATGGAGCAAGCAGAAGAAAGGATTTCTGATATTGAAGACAAAGCTTTTGAATGCTCTCAAGCTCGCAAAGAGGAAGAGAAATGGATAGCAAAAACAGATCATTCTCTCATAGAGCTTCATGGGGATAATTTGAAGAAAACTAAAATTTGCTTTATAGGAATTCCTGAAGGTGACACAGTTGCTTCGCAAAGCACAGAGTCCCTTTTTCATGAGATTATGAAGGAGAACTTTCCAGACATGCCAAGAGATTCTGAAATTCAGATAGCAGACAGTTTCAGAACCCCAGCACAACTCAACCCAAATAAGACAACCCCCAGACACATCATAATTAACTTTACTAAAGTTAATGTGAAGGAGAAAATTCTGAAAGCAGCCAGATGTAAGAAAACCATAACCTAAAAGGGGAAGAATATTAGATGACTGCAGATAGCTTTGCTGAAACCTTTCAAGCTAGAAGAGGGTAGTCATTGACTTTTAATCTCCTAAAACAAAATAACTTTCAAACCAGGATCCTGTATCCAGCTAAATTGAGTTTCATTTATGATGGAGAAATTAAATACTTTAATGACATTCACAAGTTGAAGTAATTTGCCATAACTAAACCAGCTCTCCAGGATATTCTCAGACCTATCCTCCATAATGACCAGCACAATCCTCCACCACAAAAGTAAACTCACTCAGAAACTTTTGATCAAATTCCAACTTCCACAGTGGCAAAAGGATTAAAAATGTCCACTGGACTTTC
>CAUYON010001825.1:0-25097 GCA_963573935.1 Arctocebus calabarensis
TGGGCTAATCTTACTGGAGTTAGATGATATCTCAAAGTAGTTTTGATTTGCATTTCTCTGATGTTTAAGGATGCTGAGCATTTTTTCATATGTCTGTAGGCCATGTGCCTGTCTTCTTCAGAGACGTTTCTCTTCAAGTCCCTTGCCCATCCTGAGATGGATCACTTGTTCTTTTCTTGCTAATACGTTTGAGTTCTCTGTGGATTCTGGTTATTAAACCTTTGTTGGAGACATAACCTGCAAATATCTTCTCCCATTCTGAGGACCATCTGCTTGCTTTTCTTACCATGTTCTTGGCTGTGCAGAAGTTTTTTAGTTTGATCAGGTCCCAGTAATGTATTTTTGATGTTGCTTCAATTGCCCAGGGGAGTCCTCCTTATAAAATATTCACCCAGGCTGATTTCTTTAAGAGTTTTCCCTGCACTTTCTTCTAGCATTTTTATAGTTTCATGTCTTAAGTTTAAATCTTTAATCTAGTGAGAGTCTATCTTAGTTAATGGTGAAAGGTGTGGGTCCAGTTTCAGTCTTCTACAGGTTGCCATCTAGTTCACCCAGCACCATATGTTAAATAGGGAACCTTTTCCCCATTGAGTGTTTTTAATTGGCTTTTCAAAGATCAAATAACCATAAGTAGCTGGGTTCATCTCTTGGTTCTCTATTCTGTTCCATACATCTGCCTCTCTGTTTTTGTGCTAGTACCATGCTGTTTTGATCACTATCAATTTATATTATAGTCTGAGGTCTGGTAGTGTGATTCCTCCTGCTTTGTTTTTATTTTTGAGTAATGTCTTGGCTATTTGAGGTTTTTTCTGATTCCACATAAAAGCAAGTATCATTTTTTTGAGATCTTTAAAGTATGACAGCAGAGCTTTAATAGGGATTGCATTAAAATTATATATTGCATTGGGTAGTATGGACATTTTAACAATGCTGATTCTTTGCAACCATGAGCATGGTATGTTTTTCCATTTGTTAACATCTTCAGCTATTTCTTTTCTTAGAGTTTCCTAGTTCTCTTTATAGAGATCTTTCACATCCTTTGTTAGGTAAACCCCCAAATATTTCATCTTCTTTGGCACTACTATAAACAGAATAAAATCCTTGACTGTTTTTTCAGCTTGACTATTGTTGTTATATTTAAAGGGTAGAGATTTATGAGTGTTGCTTTTGTAACCTGAGACACTGCTGTATTCCTTGATCACTTCTAAGAGTTTTGTAGAAGAATCCCTGCTGTTTTCAAGATATATAATCATATCATCTGCAAAGAGTGAAAGTTTGATCTCTTCTGACCCTATATGGATACCCTTGATCACCTTTTCTTGCCTAATTGCAATGGCTAAGACTTCCATTACAATGTCAAAAAGCAGTGGAGTTGGAGACAATGGACAACCTTGCCTGGTTCCTGATCTGAGTGGAAATTATTTCAGTTTAACTCCATTCAAAATGATATTGGCTATAGGTTTACTGTAGATGGCCTCTGTCAGTTTAAGTAATGTCCCTTATATACCCATTTTCTTAAGTGTTCAGGTCACAAAGGGATGCTGGATATTATCAAAAGCTTTTTCTGTGTCAATTGAGAAAATCAGATGGTCTTTGTTTTTTAATTTATTTCTGTGCTGAATTATATTTATAGATTTACATATATTGAACCAGCCCCACATATTTTTAAGACTTCCTGAGAAGTTCTACCAATTTGCCTTCTACCAGTGGCCCCTGAAAGTGTAGTGATGGGGATTGGCTTTTTAAAGGTGGCATAGTCAGAACTGATCCTCTGATTAATTTCCAATTAAAAAAGATTTCAAAGGATTTTTTAAATCTGGCTTTTCCACTAGCCTAAAACATATGAAAGGTATACCATAGCACTCTCATTATGCCTGCTTAAAGGTATACCATAGCACTCTCATTATGCCTGCTTAAAGATCTCACAAAATATCCAGGCTTTCCTCTTCCTTTTACTTCTGCATAAAAATTTAATATCAGACAGTTACTATAGTTTCTCAAATTACTGACATCTTAGCCTTGAAAAAACCTCAACCATCATCCACTGACTAGTAGTCTGTAATTATTTTCATAATTAATTTGAACTAAATAGCAATGTCACAATAGTGAACAAGCCTTTTCTTATTGTTATCATTTTGGCTTACTGTTTTTCCACAGATCCAGTACTGGTAATTTATAGTGAGTCCTCAACCACTAATGCACATTAGCAAGGGGCATAGCTTTTATGACACCAATTCTGTTTGGTGAGAAACATGAGAAAATCTAGTGATATGATTTCTAGAAGATAAGGTTGAAATATTGATCTTATAAAGTAAATCAAAGGCTGGTTACACAGCATGGTTTTATATTTGTTTTCACTTGATCAAAGATAGGACTTTTGTTCATGAGATCTCTTGCTGTCCCAGAGTTGACTAGCTCTTCCTGCTCTCGTGATTATGCTGTGTAAAATGGGATTTCTACATAAAGAGCTTATGGCCAGGGGCAACAGATCAGCAAGTATGGTTTTGAAATGACTATTTCTTTCTCTCCATGAATGGAAAGATATTTTAAGCATATGTAACAAGCTATCTGTCCATTGCACCGTGTACAAATTCATCAGCTAGGAAGTGAAACCCATTTATAATATTCTGGTTTACAAATTTCTGTAATCAAGGCTGTTCAGGCTATAAGTTCTGTTGCAAAGGAAAAAAAGCTAGTATATTAAGTAGAGTCAAATTGAAGTCAACATTTGAAAATTACAAGGGGTGCAATTGCATGAAAGCTGCTTTTCTGAGTGAATATTGGGAAATTTGGATGTGCAGCTGACATAAATCGTTACTGATTTTATCAAAACTTAACTTTTCTCAGACCCTAGGTGGATTATTCTGGTTGTTTGTGTTGTTTATTTGGTTACAATGAGGACCTTTCATAAAGATTTTATGTTGCTATTCTTTGTGGATTCCTAACAATATAGAGAATATTGAATTTAGACAGGATCAATCACATCAAAACTGAGTCAGAGAAAAGAGGCAGAAGATTACTCTTAATTTGATGTGAAATTGTACCCAGATTTATAAATATCTATGTGACCTATAAAAATGAAGCAATTAGAGAATTTATGCATTGAGAACAAGATTTTAGAGAATCTGCTTCTGCATATTTTTAAGAACATCTTGCTATATTATTTATATAATGATCTATTTTTATTGTAGAATTAAAGTCCATACATTTTTTGTTGTTGTTTTCATTCTTCAGTAGCAAATGGTCGTAATTGTTAGGGCAAGCTTATAGAATTTAATTTAAGTAATACTTAAGAATTAAAACAAGGAATAAGAATTACCCCAGGAAACATGTTCAAATTTCTGGTTCTTATCTGCTACACCCTGAGTGGGGTCTAGGAATCTACCTTTCTGACAAGAACCCCAAAAGATTCTGATTTAGATGGTCCCTAGAACCAAAAAGTACAATTTAAAAAAATTATGGGAGTAAGAATTAGTTTTGCAGAAAATATAAACGGAGAATCTTGTTTCACTATATAGTTTATTTTTATAATAAAATAATGTGATTAAAGTCTTGATTCCTTAAGAAGCAAAGCAAATACTCTATAGAAAATGTGTATGCTCCAGAAGCAGAGGTTCTTTGAAGACCACCCCTGCCTGGGACTCAATAGTGACCTGACTGCCATCTTCTGCATTGTATCTCTTTGCCCCACCCCTCTAAATGGAACAAAAAAAAAGAAAAAGAGAGAGAGCAGAGCAGAACCTTTTTACCACCTGGAGACACTAAATATAAAGCAAAACAATCATGAGATTGCTTTGTAAATCCAAACTGGTGTCATTATATTTAACACTTGGAGAATGCTTAATTCTTTTCAAATGGTTGAATTTAATATACCGTAATCACCAGTGTGCAAGCTTTAAAGTCAGACCCTAAAGTAGATAATTGTAGCCTCTTACAAGCCTTGAAGGGTAACACAGGGTCACAGTCACATTACGTGTAAACTAACCCCGAGAGATATTATCTTAAAGGCTGCTTGTAAAAGACATTTCACTGCTTCACTTGGCAATTGTGTGCTTTAAGGGTTGGCATCTTTCAGCAGAAATCCTTCTGCATTCCTAATCCAAATGTCTAAGCCACGTCCTACCCTGTGCTTAGGGGAAAAGCATAAACTGTTCACCACCACTCTTGCTATCCTTTCCTAGACTGGAAAGTGTTAAGTTTTCTCTTGTTATGGTTGTTTTAATGCAAAATATGAAGCCAGTTCCTTTGGCCTTTTCATGTAAGGCCTTGAGAAAAGCTCATCTATATTTTGTCCCTTTCCTGTCTGGTTACTAGAGTGTAATGAAATGATGACAAGGACTGTTAGGTGTCCAATCTTTCTTTCAGCTTTGTTTCTATGGTCTTGGAGACCTTTAAAAAGCCTACTAAGTTTATTAGGAATTTCTTCATCTGTCTAACAGTGTGGCCATCCCAAGCCAATTTCATCTCCCTGGTCTTCAGTCTCCTTCACATAAGGGACTTGAATTAGATGCTGCTGAATTTGTTCTTGTAAAAGCTTCTGAAGTTGTTTTTCACAGAAATCAGATGGAGTTAACCCAGAGTAATTTTGTGGCAGCAAAGGATTCCTTGTTTTGAAATGATCATTGTTGCTTCTTTGCCTTTTGTTTCTTCTAGACTAACGCCCATTTTCTAACGTCACATCTTTTCTGATGACAGGGATGGTCTCTGGTCAAGGAAAGGAAAGATGAGAGGACAGGGGGAGAGGGAGGGCAGATGGGTTGGAGGGAGAGCAGAAAGGGACAGGAAATAAGGAGAAACGAGAAGGGAGGACAGAAAAGAAGGAAAGAAAGTAGGAACCAGGAGTAATGGTAAGAAGTAGCAAATACACAGATGCACAGTTAAAAATTCCTCATCTTGCTGTGGCCCCTGAGTGTACAGTCTGCCCGAAGTCCTCCTCCTGTCCCCAAGTTTCTCCTAACGTAAGGAAGGGCGCCTGCTATTTCTTTCTACGTCCCTTTATTCAGTATCCATTTCTATTTGCAGATTAAAATTTCGCAGATGGCACTAACAGCCTGCCCAGACTTTTTCTTCATCCTTGTTCCATCTCGCCCAGTGGAGAAACCCCGGGGCTTCCTTAGCCGGGAGGCTCTGCGGCGGGGTCTTCTTCCCCGGGAGACGCTTGGTGAATTAAACCTCCTTGATTGACGTTCCTGTGGATTTAAAAAGATACTCAGGTTGCATCTTTCACTGTTGCAGAACATAGAGAAGTCGCTTCTGATCTATATCGTCTTCAAGACACTGCAGCTGCCCTTGCCCGAACCAGCAGGGGAACTGCCGATTGGAGCCGGAGCGTCTTCAGCTCTAAACAACCTGCCGCTTCCCGCCCGGTCTGCAGACGGCTCGTCCAGGCCTCTGCTTTCGAACTGCAGGATAATGAAAACTGGTTCTGAAGGAAAGCTTGCTCTTTGATAGAAAATCAATTAGAACTCTTCAAATGATCTGACCGTTCCTATCACCTGCCATCGGAAGACCTTGTTGCTGAGAATTCTTGACGTGGCTATGAAGAAACGTGAATCAAGGCGCTGTTGGACCAGCGTGCGGCCTCCCTGCCTCTCTCCGGGAAGGGGGTCCCTTTAGTGCGCCTGCGCCACTGCAGCCTCCATTCAGGCGTCTGGTCTAGACAATTGGACATAGGTTACATGACCTAATTACTTGAAGACACATATATATGATGAAAGGAACAAAACGTTAGATCCCACATCCGTTCACCTGATCTATCTGCAATCAATATTAGAAGCCAGAAAGGGCTTCCCAGAAATGGATGCCCTTAGTGGGTTAAAAAGTATTTCTTTTCTTTTCTTACTAGTGTTTCCTCTTTTAGTTTTTAAAATCGAATGCTACTGTGATCTGCAATGGAAAGGTTGCATGTGTGTCCACATGTTTAATGTTTGAAAGGCTGGTTGCCTCTTTTACTGCAATCCAACAAACAGATTCTATTATAGTTAACGTCTTAAGATATGGTAAATGTCAAGTTTATTATTTCAGAAAGAAGTATGCAATGAGGAGATTATATGCAAACCCTTAATTAGCTTTATTATTATTATTTAATCAAGGTGTGGTTTTCTCTCTCCCCCTCTCCCCAGTAACTCATATATTACTTCTCTGCAGAATGTGCAAGAAAAGAAATTTAGAAATTTATGAAAGCAAGAGCTATAAGTCACCTACAAATATAGAGCCAGCTTTCAGGATGTCACATCAAGACATTACTTGTGGGTTTTTCATTGTTGTTTAAGGATTTAGCAAAAAAAAAAAAACCCTTCTATTTGCTTTATTGAATGTAACTTCTGACACATCACTGTTGAAAATTCAGGGTTAGACAATGGGAAATATTACACTGACTTTGCAGAACTCCAGCCAAGACTCTAATTTTTTGTACATATTTTATGTTGTTTTGTCTAGACTTTTATGCCCTTTTGCCTTCAGCTACATTTATTGAAATGGCTTTAATTAGTTGTCTCCTTCATTCAAAACTGTGCATCCATAAGAGTTTGAAAGGAAGAAGACTGTCCTGTCTTGTCTTAGAATGTAGAAGGTACCATCATGGTATAGAGAAAGTCAACTGTACTTCTTAAACTGTACCTCATATGTCTTAATTAAAGTATATATGGAAAGAGCTGGTGTGGTGGCTCACAAGTATAATTCCAGTGCTTTGAAGGCCTATGTGGGAGGATCACTTGAGGCCAGGAGTTCAAGACCAGCCTGGGCAATATAGCAAGACCCCATCTCTAAAAATAAATAAATGAACACACACACATCGAGAGAGAGAGAAAGAGAAAATTCCTATAACCTCTCTATCCACCACCACAGAGCCCAATCATGAAAACTTAGACAATTATAACACAGAGAGCATTTTTACTTAGACATCATAAAATATTACATAAGTAAACTCAGACAGCTAAATATACTTTTGAGTTCCAATATAAGAAAAATATTAGGGATACCAATTAGCCTTAGACTGTTATACATAGTCTTGCTTTTAAAAATTGCCTTGAATATAACTTGAATCAAATAAATTCTGTAACTTAAATAACAAATTATTTTTAAGAAACTTCTTTTTTAAATTAAACATGTTGATTGCTACTAAGATTAGATATGTCATGCTTTTACAAGTAAAGTACCTATAATTATGAAAAACATGATTCTAATTCTGGCTATAATTTAATAGGAAGTCATCACCCAAGATTATCAATTTAATGTCTTTTATGCACTGTAGTTTCTGACACTGTCCTTCATTTTAACAATAATACTATATTGCTGACTGCCTTTATAATTCACTAAGCAAATAATCTAAATAGCTTCTTTTTCCACACTTCTTAAATGAAGTACTTAGCTTAGATGTTCTTCAAGGTCCATTTCAGCATTAAAATTTATGATTTTGTGGGATATGAGGTAAACCATCTTGTCTTTTATATGCTCCCACCTGCTAACTCATCTGTAGTCTTTCCCTCATTCCCAAAAGGAGACATCAAAAGTATTTTCTAGGTGGAATAGTTTTGGGGGTTTTTTTTAATCTAGTGAAAAGAAATTGAGGAGAAGGGATCAACTGAAAATTCAGCAGGAAAGAATGACATTTGAAAAACACTGACTTAGAAGAAATTTGAATCATCTTCTCTATGGATATTTTGCTCCTAGAGTAACCTCATTGTGGTTATGTTGAGAAGACAAGAGTCTATATTTTATTATATCACATGGTCTGACCCAGGCAGTCTAGTGGAATATAAGGATTTCAGTGAAATGATGCATAAAAGGCAGCTCTTCTTTAGCACTTTTATTGACATGAATACTACACTCCTCCATTCGGGCATTCCTTCTGAGAGATGCTCACCATTGCCCTTACAAATGAGGAGGATCCAGACACAGAGGAAGAATATCTAACCTATGAATGTGCCGGATGCTGTTGTGAAGTCCTGAGGATGACTATTGTGATTCCCACAGAAAGGAGGGGAATGAATTGGAAAAGTAATGAAGGGAAGAGTGAGCCACGCCCTCTGCCATTGTGGTGGGAAGGTCTTTCTGTAGAGACTGACTTTTACTTTAAGGCCATTCCTTTTAGTGTTTAGCACGGACTAGCAGAGCTACTCTCTACTTTCTCACTGGTCACTTCCTGCATCACTTCCCGTTCTAGCACCTGATCCTCTCAGGAAACGGGAGCTGAACAAAGCCAGTGCCTGGAGTGCTGACCACAAGTCACCTTTCCCTCAGTCCAGAGTGTGACATAGTTATGTGCATTTTCCATAATTACCCTTTGCAGCTTTTCAGTCCTCTTTCCCATATTAAAGTGTATAAAGTGAAAGTAATTTTCTCTTTGGATTTCTGTGCTTCTGGGACTTTTCTCCTTGAATCATCTTTTAATGAGACAGTCCTGTTCTAGAAGTTTCTGAAATTCTACTTTTTTGGTGCAGATAACGTTTTCTGGGCACACAGAGAGGACTGCAGAACTTAACACTTAGACATCTGCAAAGAACCTTGCTGACCACATTGACCCAGTCGAGACCTACCTTGCCAGCCAGGTCCTGTCTAAGTGGACAGCCTGTCCTGCCAAAGAGGTGGTTTGCCGTGAGGCAGGTGTCCATCAGGGACTAGCATGAGGCTGTCAATTATTGTTTTTCTGCAACTCACAAAGAACCTGACACAAAACCAAAATGAAAACCTTTTTCCTAATTCTTTAGATGATTTATAACATCCTTCTTTTTCATACCCCCAACTTGTTACCCTTTATTTCTGGAACTGACTTCAATAACAGATATTCTGGCATAGTCCGTGAGGTTAAGATGAAGTAACCTGTGTAACAAGTATTCCATTAGGGAGAATAAAAAAGGAAGACTGAGAAATTCCAATAAAAGTTTGTTATATAATTTTAAGTGCTTTAGAATAACGTCACAATATCCTGCTTAAAGAAAGATCAGTCCTTTGTGGAAGATGTTATTAGTGGAGTCCTTGAAGCAAGTGGTGGAAAATGGCTTTTTCATTACTTCAAAGGCAATATTAAAGGACCATGAAATTCAAAGCTCCAGTTTTATCACAGGCATTTTTATGTCAGGATTTAAACATTTTCCTGCTCAACATTCCTCTAACAACTGTGGTTTTGTAGGAAAGAATTGTTATAATTGACCTGGATCATAGTATGATTATTAAATGATGGGCATCAATTAAACTTATACTTAAATTGAAGATAGTCACATCAGATAAAAGGAAAGTGCATTGACAATTAAATGTGTAAAATGTAGAATCAGCTTTGGGAGTACACTTTAAACCTATTAAGAGGATAAAATGTGGTTATTTGTTGGAATATAAACTGTCACAAAAATTCTTCCACCTATTTTCCCCATGCTCACTGTCACTGTGCAGAAATAAAATGTTTTATACATATTTTCCTTAATGTTAATATGATTATGGGGGTGCTTTATGTAAATGACCATGTCGAGGCTATTATCATTTGGCAATAAGAAGAAGGAGAGAGAGGGGGGATGTTGGAAATGATAAGGCAGAATTGCAGAATCAGAGTTGTCAACATGCTTGTGTTCCCCAGAGTTAACCTTTTGGCTCCCAGAATTTTGCCATGTGCTATTATGGCAATGACATGAATACGCTAATGTAATAACAATGCACTTGTTAAGCACTTAGGAGCTTAGCAATTATGAGTGCTGCTTGCTTTTATGAATGTATTTTAAAAGGGTATAAAACCTGTTAAATAGCAACACAAAGAAGTTTCAAGTAGTATTTGCCTACCTGCTATTGACCAAAAGAACTCAAAAAACTAGATTCACAAATTTTGATACTACTGCTTGCTTAAAGCAAAAAACCTAAATACTCGCTAAGACTCATCAAATGATAATCGCATCATTTTCATCCATTTTTTCACTTGACAACTCTTGAAAATAGTTTTCCACTGACGTTCTTTTCATCCATATGTAAAATATAAGCAAATGTGTCATTTTTCTATTCCTTTACTGTCTTCCTTACTGGTGGTTCCTCTAGGCATTTACACGTGTTCACGGGGTCAACCCCACTCCTGCTATGGGGTAGCAAGTCATTGGCTTGAGACTGTCAAGCCATCCCATCCTCCGGCCATCGTTACTGCCCACTACGGGGTGATTATGTGATGTAACTATATTCAATTAGAATTAAAATTTGCATTTTTGTTTAATGACAAAGAGGGAATCTGCCCCCTATCCTCTAATCCCACCACACAAGATCTGGAAAGAGCAGACTTTATCTTGGGTTCCAGTTGCCACCATTTGATGATCCAAGGAAAGGCAGTCTGAGGACCAGGAGGATCCACTGAGGATGAAGAAAGACAGAGAACTTTAAGTGGTGCCCAAAGGCAAGATCAGTTAGAGTGTAAGGAGGAGGACAGGAGCTATCACAGGAGATAAAGCTGGTATCTGATTAAAATCAAATCCTTAGTCTACTCTCATTAACTAGCATTCCTGAAGAATGCTGTTCATTCCTAAGGCAATCTCCAACCTCTAAAGGAAGTCTGCCCACCTCCCCACCTCTTTACTCTCAGATACGTGAGCCACTTAATATCCTTCATGATTTAATTCTGACTGCGATGATGTTTGATTATTTGTAGCTGAAAGGATTCTTCTAGACACGGAATTTGCTACTAAGTGTTCTGCACATGACAGATCTGAAAATATCAAACTAACCACATCTAGGTAAGCAGAACAATGAGGAAAATACCCTTTTATTATGGTTGGAAGTTGGCAAATCTCATTATGCAGTCACAAAATAACTGGCTGATTATGATTGCCGGTTGTACCTTATAAGAGGGTTCAAGTGCCTGCCAAGATTGGAGCATTTGGTGGTGTAGTAGGGAAAATTGTAGCTTTCACTAAAGTCCTTCAAGAGAGATAAGCTTGTCCTGAAATAACCAATCTGAAGTAGAAAAACGAAGAACAATATGGCTTTAAGAAAAATACTCTGTACAAGTGGCTTTCCTTTCTAAACAAAAATCTGGTTATCTGTGGGAAGCTGAGGCAAGAGGATTTCTTGAGCCCAGGAATTAGTTCAAGGTTCACTCCAGCCAAGGAAACAAAGTGAGACCTTGATTCTAAAAATGATGATGATGATGATAAAGAATCTGGCTATCTGAAGACTTGTAGGTTGAAAAAAAATCAAATTCTCTGCCCAAAGGCAAGATCAGTTGGGTAAAAGCAGGACAGGTGACATTATAGGATATAAAACTAATCCTTAGTGCTCTCTCATTAACTAGAATGCCTAAAGAATCCCAAAGTCAAGAGGTTGGGACTCCTGTTCATTCTTGGGGCAATCCCCAAACTCTGATAATCACATCTACTGGCCCTCCAAATGTTACAGGCCCAGAAAGAATTCTTCCTGTGTCCATCTTTGATGCAACCCTACAAAACAAAGGATAGGGAATGTCCTCCTGGAGAGTAGGACTGAGGTCTATAAGATTAGCCACCTAAGTCATTCACTCCTCATACAAGGCAAGGATCACTCAGCAGCCTGTCCAGCAGGATACAAAACATGCTTTGGACTAATGACCACTCTGTCACTTTCTATTCTTTTGTTAAGATTGAAATTTGCAATGCAGCTTGCCATTCTGTCATCCACCTTATGTGTGGGAGAGTATGGATGGTGAGTAATATCACATTTAGGAACTTGTGACTGACCAAGAGGAGTTATATCAGAATTGAATTTTTGAAAAAAAAAAAAAAGTATTTACCCAGAAATCCTGCAATCATTGGATTTCTTGCTGGGACTAACAGAAACTTGGACATTTCACTTTTGACAGTGGTTTTCAATTTGGGTTGCACAGCTGAACTTAAATTTCTATGGCCAGGCTGCACCCCAGATTTATTAGATGAAAATTCATAGGGGGTGGGCTTAGGCATCAGGTGATTTCAACCTGCAGAGCAGTGGAGAACCCCTAGTTCCATTCAGGGGTGAGGATTTGTGCAACTTGATACAGGGAGGAGAATGTGGATGGGTGTGGGTTATCAAAAAACTGGTGGATCTTTCTGCTTGTTCCTCAAAGCATTTCACCTCTCTCCCTTTTGCTATGCTCTTGTCTGGCCCTCGCCTAGTCACAGGAACAGTACTGATACAGGAGAGGGCACTAGACCTAGAAATTTCTAATTAGTAAAAACTCTATATTTTGTTTTACAGTCAAAAAAGAGAAAATGGGAATAAGAATATATAATACTGACAGTCCCTGGCCACAATTAATTTCCAGAGGAAATCAGCCTCTGGAGGACTGCAGAAAAATGTGCTAGAGCCTAGAAACACCATATCTGAAACTTCCCCTACCTCTGAATAAAGCCAGTAAATTCCTACTATTAATTAGAACAGTTTAACTTAGGTTTTTCCATTGCGTGTATTTGAAAGCATCCTAACTCTTAGCCCTGCGGTGGACACAGTCAGAACTCTACTCAAATTTTCTGGATTCCTTTTGCCATTTTTGTTCCTCATTTCTTGCACCCATTTTGCTTCCAATGATCTATACCCCTCATCCTCCTCAGAGGCCTACTTGTGTGCTCAGAGAGCCAAAAGTACCTTAATCTTACCACCTCTCCAGGGTAAAACTTAGCCAACCACCTCTCAGAACAGGAATATGAAGCCCAGCTTCTTAGTCTGGAGTCGGAGAAATCCTGAGCTACATCTGACGCTTCAGCGCTGCCCTATGAGACCTATAGCTTTGCTTGGCTTCTAACATTCATCTAACATGTCCAACTGGCTTCCCAGTTGCTCCTGGGGGCAGTTCCTTAACAAATGACTGAGCCCAAATCTTTAAACTAAGGCACATGCTGGTCCTCACTGGGTGCCAAGTTCCGAGTAAAGCACATAATGTGGCATTGATGAATGTGATTGACTGGCTCAGGAGCCAATCGCCGTCTTTGAAAACACTGGCATGTTAAGTGTCTCTTCTTACATGTTTTAAGTGTAATACCAAAATATGACATATGGTAAAATCTAACTTTTTTGAGCTGAATTCCAGAAGGATTGCCTGGCAAGCCCATCATGTTACATATATAGCAATAAAAGTCCAGTGAGTCTTGTTCCAAGCCCTTTGGCTATTTTATGGCAAGGTCAGTGCTTGAAATCAGTGTTTTCTTTGGTGCCGTATACAACTTATGTATTGTTGTACCCAGTACGACAATATTGTGGCTAAGTATCTTATTCAAATCACTTTTTCTCCATTTAAAGACAAATTCTTTACCTTTTTGATATACATAAGCAGTATATGTATAACCAAATTATTAAAGCTGAATACTATCTATATGAATATATCAATAAATGTATATCAATAATTCTTAAACATATGAACCATGAATAGCATAAGATGAGAAGAAATATGACTCAAGAAGATAAAGGGCTTAAATTGTATTCTTAATTTATTCTGAGCACATAGTAGGTAGTCAATGATAATTGTTGAATGAAGTATGGGAGTTCCACAGGGTACATGGGAGAGAGGTTGCTGGTGTTGACGGTGGAGGACAGGTATATGTACCTGAATTGAACTGAAACACAGGAAGTGGACCTTGTAGGGAAGAGATCAATGGAAGAGATCTCAACCCTCTTTTGTGGATATAGAACTCAGGAAGTTGGGGAACCTTAAGATTGTTCCTAGGTGGTATAGCTAGCTCTGGGGGGTGTGTGTGTGTGTGTGTGGTGTAGCTTTTTGTTATTCCATAACGCTAACAAAGTCTTATAACAGTGTCTGAACTGGGGTAGGTTATTAAGGGAGGATCTACCCAGCCTGGGATGGCACTTTAATGAGATACAGAACTTCAATCTCTAGAAGTCAGTAGGAATATGGCAGTGTGATCAGGGAGAGGTGGTCAAGGCACTGGTGAATTTTTGAGATAACAATTGTCGCCTTGGTACATGTCACCCATGGCCTTCGTCGTATGGAGATTATCTTTTCACTATCATTTGAAAGCTTTGAATTGTGTTATATTAATAAATTTACTTATTTACTTTACACAACCTCATTTTTTCCTATTAATGCCAGAAGGATTTTTACTTAAAATAAATACAGATGGGGGAATTCACACCTAATGGGTACAATGCACACTATCTGGGTGATGGGCACACTTATAGCTTTGACTCAAACTGTGCAAAAGCGACTCACATAACCAAAACAATTATACCCCGGTAATATTCTGAAATTCAAAAGTAAAAAAATAAAATAAATATATTTACTTATTTAGAGACTCTGGGAAGTTAGTATATAAATTTAGTAAGTACTTTATAATAATCTTAAAGACTTTGTCAATCTGGTTATTATCTATTCTAATATAGTTTCGGTCCAGAAAAAAAATCATCTAAAGCCTATCTCATAATGGAGGATAACCTTGGAGAAATTCTGTTCTAAAAACAGAGAGATTAAAAAAATTCCATACATATATGAAGTATTAAAAATTAAATAAATATGAACTGTAAATAAAATTTCAGAAATGTCAACATTTGTTTTCTAATTAATGCCCTAATGTCTACATTATTTTTCCTATTAATGCCCTAAAGCTCAAAGGCTAAGAAGATAAAAGGCCCAGATGATAGCATTCTAAAATTCTCACTATAGCCCAGCTCCCATATAAAAACAGAAAAAAAAAAGAAGAAAGAAGAGAAAAAAAAAAAAGAAAGAAAAGTCAAGAGGCATTGGAAACACTTGTCATGAAATTGCAAAGTTCCCCAATGTTGACTTTCCTATTATAATCCAGACACTCTGTTCCTGCTCTCAAGCTTATCTCATTTAATCTTCAAAACTACTTCTGAAACCATGTCTGATATATAAAGGAAAACATTATACAATAAGGTGAATAACCTCCACGAGGGAGCAAGAATGGGTTTAAACTCACATTAGTCAAGTCCAGAGGGATAGGAAAAATGAATTAGCAAGGCCAATGATTTACAAAATTCAACTCATAATGAAAGATTTTTTGAAAACCTCTTTTACAAAGTTTAACATTATTTGCAAAAGATGAAATCTAACACTTGGATTAGGGGTTAAGGTGGTACCTTGAAAACTCAGTATTATGTGGTCCTTTGAGCTGGAAGTGTTGATGTTTTGGTGCCCGATTAACCACCAAATGGTGTTAGGTGTTCCTAGACCAGTGGATATACTGAGGGGTGCAAGATGTTTAGGAACCCAGGCTAAGTCCTGCTGCTTATGGAGTATGTTCTACAGATGGAAAATATGTCCCCTGGCAAGTTCACTAAAGTGAAATGCTGTGTATGAACTCTGCTTTTCTATTGACTCTTATTTGAATTTGTGTTCAGGTAA
Source organism: Arctocebus calabarensis (assembly GCA_963573935.1). Classification (NCBI taxonomy): domain Eukaryota; kingdom Metazoa; phylum Chordata; class Mammalia; order Primates; family Lorisidae; genus Arctocebus; species Arctocebus calabarensis. Next base: position 15,293 of record CAUYON010001825.1, read on the forward strand.
TCAATAAATGTTTTGAATTGTTTGTTCAAGGTACACTTTTCATTAAGTGTTTCTAAAATGGAACCTGGGGAAAAACAACAATGATGAGACTTAACAGCCTGAATAAATATTTTACCTCATTCCCAACAATTTCTAGTTCTTTCCAATGCTACACATACTCAATAATTAGCTCAGTGTGGTCTTTTCACTCTTCACCTCAAACATTTAACACTGAGCAGGGCCCGCTGACTGCTACGTAAAGCATGAGGAATGCAAGCTGCTGAGACTACTTCTTAACATTTTAGTGCTTCCTAGGTGCCAGGAAAGGTTGCAAGATGAATTCACTCATCAAATTCCAATCAACAGTCCTGCGAGTGGGTGCTTCCATTCCCTAATCCATCTAGGAAGATACTAAGCCACCACGATGTTAATTAAGGTCATATTCTCAGAAGAACAAGGATATTCTTGATGAGACAAGAGGCAATAAAAATAGGTGGGGTAAAGATTCAGGCAATATTTTAGATGATTATCGTCTCTGCAAAAATAGAAGGCTATCTTGGGAAGAGGCTGTAGAGAAGGTACTAAAAATAAAGCTAAGTTACTATCACAAAGAAGTCTGATATCAAACTTCTATCTGCTTCCTATTCAAGTCCTTTGAAGGTATGATTACTCCATTCAAAAAAAGAGGCAGGGCAGTGCCTGTGGCTCAGTGAGTAGGGCACCAGCCCCATATACCAAGGGTGGCAGGTTCCAACCTGGACCTGGCCAAATTGCAAAAAAAAAAAAAAGGCCTCCTGGGGACTGGAGAGGTTAAGTTGCTTACCAAAGGAGGTGCACAAAGCATGAAGCATGGAACTGCTAGAGATATGCACTTAGATGGGATTGATCACATAATGCATATGACACAAATATGGAGTACAGTGCAAAAATTATATACGATGCAGGCCACAAGAGAGGAACAGAGGCTGCGTTTCCTCGTAACTTTGGTGCTAACCTCTCATATTCTAATGTCTCAAAATACGGACGTGCCTTTTTCACTGATGCCCAGGTCGCAATATAGCTGTGACTTTTACTGATGCCCAGTCACAATATAGCTGTGACTTCCTGCACATTCTAGAACTTGCTTGTGGCTATTCAGGCTGGTTTCAGTTTATTTGAATTATGTTTATCTTGGGTACTATAGGTATCAAGTTGTAGTGCTAGTTAAAATGTCTTCTGAAGAAATACTCTGATTTCTCATTGAAAAAATATCATATATATCAAAGAATGGAAGTAGTGCCAGGGGATGTATAATATGTTAATAAAGCAAATATTTCTATTAAATAAGTAAAGATGAGCACAAGTCCTTATGGTTTTGTGAAGCAGCAACCCAAATGCTTTACATGTCCTGTGGCCACAAGTAGATGCAGCCAATTACATGTGTTGCTGGGATAACTGAAAAAGGATTGCCTGGCACAAATTAAGCAATGGATAATAACCAAAAGTAGGAGAAATAGCCACATTTCTGGAAATGGATGTATTCCGGTTATCTCTTGCTACATAACAAAATCACTCCAAAACTAAATGACTTAAGACAATACTAATCATTTTATTATTTCACAGTCTCCTGGTCTCCGTGGGACAGGATTTGGTGAAGGGCTTGTCTGGTTGGTTCTGGCTCAAGGTCTCTTATGCAGTCGGTTTAGAGGTGTCAGAAGACGGGACAGCTAAGGGCAGAAGCAGCCAGAAGTGTGTCAGGCGTCTTTCTCCCTTTATGCAGTTGCCTCTGAGCCTCCGCCGATGGTCTCTCTGCCTGGGCTACCCTGGGCTTTAAAACATCTTGGCACTAACAACCGCCAAGCAGTCAGACTATTTACATGAAAGCTGAAGGCTTTAAGAGCAGGTGTCCAGAGAGCAGGATGGAAGCTGAGTCCCTTTTGATAACCCAGCTCTGGAGTCCTGTGGCATCACTTCTTCTGTGTTCTGTTGGTTCCAAGCAAGTCAGAAGCCTGTCTGTATTCAACTACAGGGAAATTAACTTCATCTCGTGATTGGGGAGAACACATTTCTTAAAGAGCATATGGTCCAGGAACTACTGTTGCAGCTGTGTTTGGAAAATACAATCTGCCAGTAGGTGAAGGAAATGTCAAACTGACAAGAAGCTGACATTACCCATTCTTTCACCGTTCGAGACTTAACACTAAAGCATTGACGTTCCCCTGAACTTCCCGGCAACTGAACAGAAGCCATCTAACTTTCAGTCACATGTGATTCTGTCAGGGAAAAAAAGAGGAAACTATAATTAAACCCTGGTGTTCTTGAAATATGTTGCCAGTGCCAAAGCTATTCAAGAGGTCAAATTCATGATTACCCATTACAATCCTAGAATGGCTCACTCAGTAAGTTAAAAATAAGAATCCTAATTGGTAAGAATACTATGTCATACTTTAACCGGCAGTGTTTTTTCTTAATGGCACCTAAGATAAGGATGTGTCTTACAATCTATGGCATCATTCGCTTTGATGAAGTACAGAGGTGCCATGAAGGAGTGAAGTCAGCAGAAATTTCCTCTTCCTGGGATAGTGAGGACAAACCCCAGAGAAGAAATGGTGCTGGGAATGTCGGTGCTGGAAGGTGGATGATGAGGATGAAACATGAAGTCTAGCGGAGTATTTGGAAAGCACATTGAGCCAAGGCCTGTCCACTCTACACAGACTCTGTCCTGTTGTCCTGTCCACGTAATTCCCATTCTTAGTGTTAGTGTTCCTGCTTTTCCTTGTGAAATTTCTGCCAGTCTTTCATGACTCCTTACAGGCCCATGTTGAGAAGACTTTTCATTCGCTGCTGCTGAAGGCCAGGTAGGAAGTCGGTGCCATGCAAGACAGAGTTTGGTTTGATTGTTTTACCCATTGGGATTTTTGGTCATGTTTCTAGTGATGAATGCAATTCAAGCTTAAAAATAAAACAAGATGTAACTCACCGCCATATACCATGCTCAGTCATCCTGTGAATTCGCCATTCTCCATTCATTTCATCAATGCCTGTTTACTGAGCACCTGTCTAGGTGAACCAATGGCTGTTCATGGCATATCTTGTATTATGGAATTTCTAAGTGGGACAGAAAGAAATTAAACAAGTTTTGCAATTAAAAATTAGAAACTGATAAAAAAATTAAGGATATTATAAAAAATCAATAATGATGAAATGATTTTGATAAGAGCATTTTAATAATTTTAAATCTGTCTTTATAAAAGAAAAATAAATAAATCTTTATAAAAGTATGTTTTACTATATCATAGTTCTTAGCCAATGTCAGCTGAATTTAATCTGATATCTTTATAACTCTGCATTTTCCTCACCATTAAATAATTATGTGATATGATTTTCTTAGCAGTTCTTGAAAAATGATAGTACTTAATTACTGGGAAATACTATACTTGTATTCTCTTATTAATTCTCATAACAATTCTATGAAGTTGTTGTCAACTGTTATGCTCTTTTTTAACCAATACCAGCTGAGATACAAAGAAAATGAGAAACTTGCCCAAGCAAAGTCACGCACAGCAGAACTTAAGAACTTGTGCTTTATCATGAGCTATTTCATGACCATGACAAAGGCATTGTGATTTCCTCATATTTTGTAACTGAAGCCAGTGCATGCTCTTAAAAGTTCTTCTGTCTCCTCCATTCCTTTTGTATAACCTTATTGTACCACAATTTATACACTGTCACCTGCAGTTGTATACACCCAGGATATCACCAAGTAGACAATATATCAAACTTCCCAACACCCCAAAAGTTTCCTAGAGTGCCTTCTCCGTCTGTTCCTTTATCTCTCCGAGACCGAAGCAACCAATGGGAGACAGAGAGAGAGGGAGGAAGAGACAAACAGAAAGGAAGAATGGATCATCTTTTCCTTTGTGCATCTGAATTAACCTATGCTATGGCTCATATCAGTAATATCAATAGTTAGAATTCTTATTACTGAACAGTAGTGCACTCTATGTGTATATCACAAATTATCCATTCATCTGTTGATGAACATTTGGGTCATCTCTAGTTATGAGTTATTATGAATAAAGCTGCTATGAACATTTGTGTACGAGCTTCATGTAGACAACATATATATTTTTTCCTTTGGGACAAATATCTAGGAGCAGAATTGCTGAGTTACATGGTAATTGTATGTTAGAGAATTTACATTCCCATAAGCACTGGTGAGAGTTCTAGTTACTCCACATCCTCACTAACACTTCATATGATTGTTCGTTTTTCAATTCTAGCTATTCTAACAAGGTACATTAATATATCATTATGGTTTTAATGTGGACTTCTGGGTGACTAATGACTAAGCAGATTTTCATGTGCTTATTGGATATTTATATATCTTTTATTTGAAAATAAATGTTCAAATGTTTTATTTGAAAATAAAAGAAATGGCTATTCAAATCTTTTGTTAACTTAGTTATTGTTTTTATCTTATTGAGTTGTTTACTTTTAAAAAATAATTTCCACATGTGAGACTTTTGTCTGATTTATGTACTCCAAGTATTTTCTTCCATTCTGTGTTTGATTTCTTAACAGTGTCTTTCAAAGAGAAAAGTTTTAAATTTTGATTAAGTTGACTTTATCAAAGTTTTTTATGGCTCATTTTAAGTCACATTCAAAAAATATTTGCTTACATTGGGTTGCAAAGATTTTGTCTTATGTCTCTTTTAAAACTTCTATCATTTTAGGCTTTACAAATACAGAAGAACTTCTGTAAGTTGACCATACAAAGGACTGTAACAAACTGTTCAACATACAGAGGTGGTCAACATAAGAATCTAGGCCTCTTGTACTGATACACACATGTGGTGCATGTCTGATCAATGAAATTAGGTCAACTTAAGGAGGTGGTTGATGTAGGGAGGTGGTCAACTATGGATATTCTGTGTGATCCATTTGTAGTTAATTTTGTAATGTGAAGTGGGATGACAACTGATGCTTATTTTTAAAATGCTTTTATTTTTCAGCAGTCACTACTTCATGTTAGTACCCCTTTCCTATTTTTAATACCATTGAACTCCTTCCAACTTATTTCTGGCATTCTAAGAAACTAGACAACCAAACTCATCAGAACATACCATGAGCCAGAACCTGAGAGAATATAGTTTTTATTAATAAATGCATGGGGGGCCAAGAGCCATGGCTCACACCTGTAATCCTAGCACTCTGGGAGACCCAGGTGGGTGGATTGCCTGAGCTCACGAGTTTGAGACCAGCCTGAGCCAGAGTGAGACATCATCTCTAAAAGTAGCCAGGTGTCATGGCAGGTGCCTGTAGTCCTAACTATTCGGGATGCTGAGGCCAAAGAGTTGAGCCCAAGAGTTTGAGATTGCTGTGAGCTGTGATGTCATGGCACTCTACTGAAGGTGACAAAGTGAGACTCTGTCTCAAAAAATAATAATAATAATAAATGCATGGGGATTTAAGGCATCTATTTTGGCAGCACAGAAGCCTAGTTTTGCTGACTTTAAGGATCTCACATATTTGAGAAGGTGGCCACATAATGGGACGTCTGGAGAAGTGACATGCTAGTTTCTATGCCATTATTATTTTATTTGAGTTGACTTTATGGCACATAGTTTATTGAAGCTTAGACCATATATTTTACTATTAATAATTGTACACACTGTGCCTAGCATAATGCCAATCATCCAAAAAGTATTTGATAAATTAAACATATTCTAGTGATTGGTAGCAAAATATAAACAAGAGTTTTTTAGACTTGCTGTTTTCTAGATCAGTACACTTACTTTTTTGCTGTTGTCTCTCTTTGATCACCCATTCTTCAATGTATGTATATTTATTTACTTACATATTATACACATATACTAGTGCAATAACATTTTTCATTTATAATTTAAAAATTAGTACTGGCAATAATGAAATAAAAATACATGCAAAAGCTTTTAATATTTTCATCTTGCTCTTATTGAGTCCTGCTATGATTGTGTACTCGGAGATTCAGTACAGGATTCCTAAATTCTAAATTGGATTCTGGAATTAAGCACTCATGTGTGAATATTATAATAATGAAATTTCACACTTTGGATTTCTGAATAATAAAGAGACTGTGTTTACTAACAATTAGACTACTGTAATAAATAAAAATTTCTTCTTTAACAACACAATGAATTATTAACAGTAAAACTGTCCTTTAAAAGTTAAAACACAGAAAAACACATACAAAAAAAGAAATGAAAGTAAATAAATAAAAGTTAAAACACCACATACTCAATTTGTCCAACCTTTATTTATTGCTAAAATATACAGAGTATATACATGTATATGTATATATGTGTATATATATGTTTATGTGTGTATATATGTATACATATGTGTATATATGCAATTGCACATGAACTTTGGGAGCACCCTATGTATGCATGTGTGTATATATGTGTTTATATGTGTGTATGTGTATATATGTATACATGCATATGTATACATATGTGTATATATGCAATTGCACATGAACTTTATGGACATTGTATATATGTATATGTGTATATATGTGTATATGAGTATATATATGTATATATGTGTTTATAATTATACATGTTTTGTGTGTATACTTATATGAATGTATGGGTATATGTGTATATATGTACATATATGTATGTGTGTATAATGCATGTATATGTGTATAGGTGTATATATGTGTATATATGTGTGTATGTGTGTATATATATATATATATATATAAAGCATTTCTACATTGATTTACTCAAAACTACCACAGAGTTGTGAAGAGAAATACGGAGTTGTAAAGAGAGTAGTGGTTGTACATTTCTTATGGAAACATTTGGACATTCCCCACATACATCTGTATAATTCTTATATTTATAATCATTCATATTCAGAATGTGCCTTCTAAGTATGCCAGAGAAAAATAAAATGATTACTTTTCCTCAAATGTTCAGCAGGCACTCTAAATTAGCCAGCTGCTCTCTTGTCATGGCTGGAATATATAGTTTTTTAATAAAAAGTGACAGTAAATATGTCCATGGCCCAGTCACTTTATATGCAAGTGGAAATTCCATGAGTGCAATGACTTATGATTGGAGAAGAGCAGAAAAGAGTGTAAAGAAAGAGAATCAATGAGAGGAGCGTTCTGTGTGCTTTGCAGTGGCTCACAGAGAATAATTCATTTTAAGGAAGTGAAATAACCTTATTTTATGGCAAGGCAGTAATCTCAAAGTCCACACATTAAGGGTTTTTTATTATTATTATTGAAGATTCAGAAGTCATTTAAAAAGATGACCTGTTAGAACAATTCCTTGCACCTAGTCTATTTGCAAAACTCATGTTGTAAATCATGATTCATTATGCAACTGTGATCGGAACACAGTGTTGGAAATTCACCTCTCTTGACCACATAGCCCTTTCCATGCAATTCCCTTTACACAATCCAATCCCCACAACCCACATTCATCTATTCTTTTTTTTTTTTGCTTGATTTTGTCCCATGATTTTCCTCTATTTCATTTTTTGCTCTTTTTCAAACTACCTTAAACTTTTTCTTTGCCTATGTTTGTAATCTAACTTGTGTCACCAGTACTGTAAGATATATGATAGCGACAAAACAGCATCATAAATAAAACCATCCATATTTTCACCAAGACTCTGGGCTTTGAGTCCCTCATAGATCGTGACATGATAAATGAATGGCTGGATATTGGAGTTGGGAAGATCTTCTGCTCTAGTCCCCATGTGAAAGATGAGACCTTGAAATCTAGAGAGTCCAAGCGACTTATTCAGATGTCACCTTCAGAGTGACAGCTTCAGACATGCCTTATTCTCAGATGAGTGCTTTCTCCCTCTGCCTTGGTTTCCTTTGTGATAAAATCAACTGAATTGTTCAAGGCAGTCATCACCTCTGTGGCTAATTTACTAGTGGTAGTTGTCTTTTTCCTTGGGGACTTATCCAACAATAATTCTTTGAATATTCATTGAGCACCTGCCCTGTGCTGGGCTCTGTGGAGGACACAGGGGAAAACAGGAAAGACAGAACTCTATGCCTTCAAAGAGTCCACATTGGCAGAGAGGGACAGATGATAAACAGCACAAGGAGTGAAACGCACAGTGCATTCACATATGCTGGATGGGAAGAATGCTTTGAAGGAAAAGAAGGTGGGGAGGCTCAGGACCTGTAGCTCAGTGGTTAGGGCACCAGCCACATACACTGGGGCTAGGGGCTTTGAACCTAGCCCAGGCCCGCTAAACAACAATGACGACAACAACAACAAAAAATAGCCGGGTGTTGTGGAAGGTGCCTGTAGTCCCAGCTACATGGGAGGCTGAGGCAAGAGAATTGCTTAAGCCCAAGAGTTGGAGGTTGCTGTGAGCTGTGTCGCCATAGCACTCCATTGAGAGTGACATAATGAGACTCTGTCTCAAAAAGAAAAGAAGGTACAGAAAGAACACGGACTACCTTTATATTTTTGTGAGGGAAATGGTGGGAAAGGGTGGCTACAGTTTTAAGTATGGTGGCCAGAAAAGATGTCACAGAAAAGGTGACTTTTGAGGAAAGAGCTGAGGAGGTAGAGAGCCACACAACGCATTTCCTTCATGACTGTGGGAAATGTTGGGTTTCTCCATGGGGAAGAAAGTCAAAAGTTTTCACGTATCTGTCCTTCATCTTCTGCAAGTAGTCAGCCCTATCAAATGCACATCCTGATGGAAGACTTCTTTCTTTTACCCAAAATATTTGCTGTGATCAGAAGGGTTTCTCTTATGTTGCGTATCTAGAAGGAACTGATTAGAGGAACTATAATCCTGCCTATGAAAAATATAAGTAGACTTAGCTGCTGTTTGATGCCTGGGCTGGGAGAACTGGATGGACTTCAGCTGGGGCAGAGCCAGCTTTTCTGTTTCCTCTGTGCCCATGTAGAAATAGGGCCAAGGTAATAAGAACTTGGGAGGGTTCTATCACTTGTAAACAGTCTATCCTGAGACCTGGAAAGCAAAAAACTAGAGAAAAGTCTTTTGTATACTTGAAAAGGAAGTCGTTTTCTGACAATGACCACCCCCTTGAGGCGTTTTGAAAAAAAGACGTCTCCAAAGTATTCAAGAGGCTTAACCATTAACTAACTTTTATTGCAGATAGAGGGGATTTAACCTTTGTGATTAATTTTCCCATGGTTTGTATGATGTTACAAGCAGAAAAGATTCTTTGATTTAAAAAATGTCAAGGATCTCTGTGTATGTACCATAGATAAGAATAAATTTGAATACAAAATGTAAAACTCTAAGTTTTTAAGAAAAAAAATAGAAGAAAATCTTTGATATCTGGGAATAGGCAAAGAGTTCTTACTTTTGACACCAATAGCACACATAAAAGGAAAAATCAGCAAGTTGGACTTCATCAAAATTAAAATTTTTTGCCCTGTGGACAAAACTAAGAAAATGAAAAGACAAGCTACAAAGTGAGAAAAAAAAAATACTTACAAACCACGTATCAAACAAAGGAGTGGTATCTAGGATATAGAGAGGGTGCCCAGGGAAAGTGGTGTACACGTTTTAAGAAAGGGAAAACTGTATTAAAATTGTAACACTCGAGTCATGTTTGATGTCTACAATTACAACAGGTGCTCAAACATGACTTGTGTCCATCTTCTGTCATTGGTATATATTATTACAATTCTAATACAGTTTTTTTCCTTTCTTTTTTTTTTTTTTTTTTTATAATTTTATTGAATCATAATTCTGTACATTGGTGCAATCATAGGGCATGATTCATATACATTCAGAAATGTTTTCATCGTACTGTTACAGATAGCCTTCATGGCATTTTCTTGAT
>CAUYON010001829.1:0-11363 GCA_963573935.1 Arctocebus calabarensis
TACTGTTACAGATATCCTTCATGGCATTTCCTTGATCACTATATAAAGACATTAATACTCTACCTTTAATAAGTTTCGCCAGTACCCTGCTAAGATGCACCGTAGGTGTGTTCCCACTAATTGCCCTCCCTCTACCCAATTTGTTATAGTAATTACCAGAATGGTAGTGAAATTGACTTAAAGGTTGAAGTTGAAAAACACCTGACACATTTTCCTCCCTCTGAAACAATCTAAAGTAAATATGTCATGTAATGATACTCAATAAGTGTGGCTGATGTTTCTGCTATGTTGTTTTTCTGATTAAATACATATGTGATTGCATGTCACAATTAAATTTAAAATTCAAAATTTAAAATGCCATTATTTTATAACTCTAATGAAAACCAGCCATGAAAACCCTCTAATCTGAACTTCCTAATTAAAAAGAAAAAGGAATCAAATGGTAGCTGTGGTTATATGTCAATGATAGAATATTTTGGCTTTGTTTATACTCTTCCATGTTGCAAACTTTCTATAATGGTCATAAATTCCAGGGGAAGGAAATAATGGTTCACGTCTGATTGAAGACAGGTGGCAGCTGTCAGCAATGCCAGACTAAGAAACACTCTGTGTCAAGTTCAGGCAAATAAACAAAAGTGCTATCAATTAGTTATGTCTAAAGTGGGCCCTGGAGAAACCAGAAATGGCATTTCTGTCCTGCATTTGCAATCTTAGTTATATTTTCCAAACAGATGAATACATTAATAGAAAATATACCTAATGTTTCCATATGGAAAAATACGCTAATATTGTGTCTCGTGGTAGTATGCTGGCATTTGTTTTCTTATTCTTAGTACCTAGGCATATTAAGAAATATTTATTAAATAAGGTATAGATTATAGGAAATTTAAGAATACATACTGCATAGAAAAATGTCATATGAGCACAGTATTAAATAATAAAATAATCATAGTAACAGGTAAAGAACACTATTTTGGTGAGCAGGATTATTGATACGTGATGTCCAAGTAAAATCATATGACTTTAGTATTAATAAGCATATTTCATCAAACATACATCAGAGATGAAGGGAATTATATTTAGAAATTTTAATTCACCTGCCCAATATCAACTCTGTACTCGTAAACATAAGTAGGACCAGACACTTGATCTTAAAGACGTCAAGTGTACAATAAATGTACAATAACATACCAAGCGTTTCTGAAGGAAGAAAGAAAACACATAGATACCTAAAACTGTGGGCTCTGTCCCCGATGGTGCTTTCACTTTGTTTTCATTGAATGAAGTTCTATAATTGAGTTGGAACGTTTGGGCCATTTTTGAAATGACAAAGTGTTTTCTATTATCTCCTTTTAAGACACATTTTCCCCTTGTTTCAAAGACTTTTCAAGTCAAAAAAAGGGGAAGAATAAGTCAGAATGATGGATTTAGTGGCTGCGCAGGGGAAGATAAAAGTTGAAGCTGAGAAATGTGGATGAGATAAATATAGAAACTCAATCCTATTTGTGATCTCTTAAAAATCAGGAAATTTGTCAGCCTTGCACAGTGACACTATACAAAAAGGCTTTGAAAACGGCTTTCTTGGAACCATTAGTGGGAAATATGGAAAGAAATATGGGTGAAAATAGCTTGAATACGTAAGTGAGAAGGAAGCTAATTTGGGGCTCCCAATTGTACTAATCCATGTACCAACCTTTTCTCTACAAACATTCATTTCACAGACTAAAGGGTGAAAGATCTTTTATGTTTCGTTTAAGAACTTCGATGAATCACACTATTTGTGTATTTACTATCACAAAAAGCCCCGTGTGACCACGGCAGCAATATAAAGTCAGAACTTCTGTGCTAGGACCTTTGATGCCCACGTTGGCCTTGCCTTCCCCATTCACTGTGACAGCAGCAAAAACTACCATAAAAATTACCATTCCTTTTTTGGGATTGTGCCGTGGACTCTGTTTATGGGGCAGAGAACTGTAGATTTACGAGCAGCATATCTGTTGTTCTAAACACAGACAATATTGAGCCTGGGTGTAAAAAATATTCTAAAATAAAAGGAGATAGATTCACATTGGTGAAATACAGGTTGGCGAAATTTCAATATCACACTTTTTCTTCCTTTCCATAAATAGCCAAATTTAACCAAATTTGTCCCAGTATGATATATCATTATTTCAAAGCTAAATCTATGTATGCTTCAGTATTGAAGGTTTTCCTGGAGCACTGTAATTGGTATATCCATAGTTTTATCTTTACCATCTTCGTAGCCTTATTTTAAAATAGCTGTTTTATGTCCACAGACTATTCCTTATTTTCTGAGTGAATGCCGCCCTGTAAAATATTTTATCTTTTTCTGAAATCTCTTTCTCTTAATGTTATTGCAAAAATACAGTAGAACTTCCTTAGTTGACCACTCCATACATTAACTATCTTCTTAAATTAGCCAAATTTTCATAGACCAGACATGCATCACATGTACATATCAATACAGTAGGCTTAGTGCCTTATGTGGCTACCTGCATATGTTGACCAGTTTGCTACGATCCCTTGGGTGGTCAGCTTGGGTGGTTCTACTATCTATAACATGAGTAATGCAACATTTTATTTCTAATATGTGTCTAAAAAGCCCCTATTCTACTACCACAAAGACTGATTCAGAAAATAACTACACATCTATTTGACTGATTTTTAGTATTGTACAATTTAAATTCTTGGTTAGCTTGCTCAATATTCTATATCTGTTCATTTGGAGAAGATACATAAAATTGGTCTGACAGTTGATAAAGAAACAAGTAAATAAAACAATTACAAATTCTTATTAATATAATATGATTATATGGATCATTAAATCTGAAGCTGTAAAGTCTTTTTTTTTGGTGAAAGAAAGAAATTAATTAATTGAAGAAAAAAAAAAGATAAATATAGAGAAAACCTGGTAGATTATGACTTAAAATTCAGGTAGACATAATCTCTGAATTTAAGAATAATAAATAAAGTTTTCCTCATGTGCATTGCTGTTTTAATATGTATACAATTATTGTATATATGCATAACTTTTATAATACAATATAAGCTTATTTTATATGAATAAACGTCATTTGACAGCATGGTAAAGATCTAGAAAGACATTCTCTACTCACTCCAGGATCATTTGCCCTAATATGTTGAGGTAAAATGTTCTGCTAAAGGCAGTTCAGTGGAGTGCAGAGAGCCAAATGGGAGGCCAGGATAACGGAATAACCAACCCAAGCCTGCCACCTACCAGCATCATGATTTTCAACAAATAACTTGACCTCTGTGTGTCTCAGTTTTTCATGTGGAAATTGAGGATAATAATAGTGCTTATCCAAAAAGATTGTATTCTTGATAAAATGAGTTACTGTACCCAGAATGTATATATAGCTACCCATAGGTAAGTGGCGGTAAAGATCTAGTGATTTCTGTATTTCTCAACTTTAAAATTTTCAGCTGTTTTCCACTCTGCAAATGATACACACACATACCAAAACTTTATAAATGACTATTACAAAAATAGTTCAGGATACATTTTCCCCAATGTAGGGTTGCACATGTATTTTCAAATGACTTGAATGTCATTATTTTTTTCTAGGCATTGTTAAGTGACTATGACAGATAATCATTATCATCCTGAAAGTAATACATATTGCATGGACATACATAAGCTGAAAATGATCCCAGTGTGACTCAGAACAATTACATTTTCGAAAAAGACTAATTGTGACTTAAGGGATGAAAAATGTACAATCTATGCACTTATACAGTTTGAAAAGGAATCTAATTAGAAATTATCTTTTATATGACCTCTTCTTGGTTCCATATAGCTAATTATTCCATCTGTGAAGACTTATAAAAATATAATGTATTCTGGAAAGGCTTGTGAAAAGCGAAACATTGAGCTCAACTAAGCACAGCTTCTCATAGAGAAAAGCAGATGGCAATCAATATAATATCTCCATCTTTGGAAAACTATTGGGTGGGCTAAGCAAAAAATGGTACATCATATCAATTGTAATTTCTGGTGATGATAACCAAATTGTTACAAAAAAAGGAAAACTCTTAAACATTTTTATAAAGCTTCAGAATAAAACACATAGTAAAAAGAAGCTGTCGGGGCTCTAAGTATAATAGTAATATTATTAGAGAAGGAATAGTTCTCTTCTAATTTGAGAAAATCTTCATAAGAAGAAAATGGAAGCTGTGAAGTCCCACTGTGTTCCACGGGCACTTCACAGCACGAGCAAGCTTTAGACCACACATTGATGCCTATTTATAAAGGTATCAACATTGTCTCAGTAGTCATTTATAAAAGGTATTCTAAATTTATGTAAATCTATTTAAATCCCTGGTCTATGTACTTAAAAGGAGAAGCAAAGAAATTTGCACTAGAAAAATGTTAGGCAAAAATAAAAATTCCCTTGTTGAATCATTTGGGCTGAAATATCTTTGAAAATCTGTATTACCTCCTGTCTTATTTTCCATTGAAATGCCTACCTTTATATTAAAGTATATTGATTCTTATAATATCATTTTTGCATTAATTACTAATTGCAATATGCTGTTAGTTTATAGTCAGTATTTTTCAACTTCTAATCAGTGCGTAGAAGAAGCACCTGTAACTCCAGAAAATTGACATTATGGTTCTCTTTCTCCCAAGAGCCCTGAATCCACAACTGTACATTACACATCTGGAGGCCTTAGCACTCTGCCTAATCCTGGTCCATAGTCAAGGACAGCATAAATAAGAAAATCATTACAAAATAGAGATGGAACTAGCAAAATTAATGACCAATTGGATGTCAAAAGGATTTTCCTGTGTTAGGAACCTTAAATGAGAGTTTATAAATACAGAGCTGAAGACGCCTTCAAAAATTACAAGGGAAGACGCTAAGTGGACATGGTGATTCCATACTCACAAGGAACTTTCATTATCATGATATTCTTTTCTCCATCCATTGCCTTTAAAAAGCTTAGGTTCATAATATCTAGGAAGACTTCTTTAATATCATGCTGAAGAATTGGTAGTATTTAACGCACACTTACAATTGTATTCCTGCTTCCTTTTTCCCCACAAAATAAAATTTCAATAATATTACTATTTTAAAAGTTACATCATCTCATAAAAGTATATTTAGGAGTTAAGAATTGTGTGTTTTAAACATTGGTTTAAACATTTATACATTCATATAAATGTATGTGTATGTATATATATTTATACCACAAACACATACCTACATGCACACAAGGACAGCCTTGCTTTATATACTTAAAATAGCTTAAATTAAATTCCAAATAAGTGACTTCATTAAATCTATATTCTAAAAATATCATGACATTTTATAAATGATGCTTTAATTTATATTGCAAAGTGACATTATAGTCCATTCATTTTTCATCAAACACTATAGAAAAAGTGGTGTTTTGGGTTGGCTCCTGTGGCTCAAAGGAGTAGGACACTGACCCCATATACCGGAGGTAGTGGGTTCAAACCTAGCCCCGGCCAAAAACTGCAAAAACAAAACAAAACAAAACAAAACAGTGATATGTTTTGTCTTCTCAGTTCAAGAGCAATTTCAAGCACCATCAGAAGTATTTGTTTAGTGACAAACAATAATACCCTGTTAAAATCAAGCAAATATGTAATATGTATCTATATCATTTTCTCTTTTAGTAACCTAGTAATATTTTATGTGTATATTTATATTTGGTAGCATTATTTCTTTAACAAATACGTCATGTATTTTAGAAATAAGAGATGACAATCTGGAACAACTCTAATACAATTTAAGGCAGAAAAATGATGACATTTTTCTTTCCTGTGATTTATGTATAGTTCATTTACTTCCACAAAGATGACATTTCTAAATTTTACACATAGATAAAATTGCCTACATTATTTTAAGCCATGATCAATGTGCCAAAATTATGCCAACGTTAATATCCTTGCAAATTTGGAAAATTCATTTACTGTGTAGCTTCTCAGAATGAAAGAAGAGACAAAATGTGGACATGATGGTTCCTGCATGTTGATAAGCAACCAGCAACTGCCCTAAAATAATATCTCCAACTTGACTTGACATGTCAAAGCAATATTTCTGAGAAATTATGTTTTGCTTTAATCTTAAGACATCCTTTGATGATTCTGAGCAAGATTATTGGGTCATTAATATGAAAAATTCTGACGAAAACTTTTGTGATTTATTGATTCTTGGGAATTTTTTGAAGTGAAACATTAATTAGCTTTATCAGAATTTCAAGAGGGTATGCACCATTTGAAAAATAAATTGAGTTGTTATACTTTTTGAAAAGCAGGGTTTAGAGCACTTAGCTGCAGTCCTTCAACCAAATGGTGAAGAGAGTGGGTGACTAACTCCCCAATGATATGCTTTCTTTCTTTCTTTCTTTTTTTAAAGTGGCAAACATCTTTCTGGTCAATTTGGCAAAGATAATTCATTTTGCAAACTAGTGAGCTGTCTTCAGGATTGAAAGAGAAAGGATTTGTGTGGGGCAATTATTGGGCCCCAAATTACTTATGTTTCAATGTCAATCTGGGATGTGAAAGCAAAGATATAGGCATTATAAAGTCATGATTATTAAAGGAAAGCATGATAAAAACAAAATATAGATGTTCTACTTTCTCTTATTCGCCAGTTGGGTTCCCAAACATTAGGTTGGCAACAATAATTCCTAATGTAAAGAAGGTATATGAATAGATTATTCCTATTGGCACTACAACTCAGTAGCATGTTGACTACGACGCTATCACACCATAAACATAGCATAATAATTAAGAGCACGTGTTAAGATCTGGAGACTCAGAAAAGCGTCAATTTCTATTTATGTTATAGATAATAATACATCAAATTACAGACATCTACATGATGAGAAATTCCCCAAAGGTGGATATGTTTCTTAAGAATGCCGAGGTGGCAGTTTTGCACATCATTTGATCACATCTTCAATTTATGATAATTTAATCAAATCAATTTTTTAACATTTTTGAAGGTAATGTACTCTGGAAAGATTCCAAAAGGGAGAACAAAACATAACAAAAAATATAAATAGTTAACATCTGCTTTAGGTTGTTTATGTGTGTGTGTGTGTTGTACATAAAAGTATAGCCATTTAACTAGGGCATGAGTGAAGAACTCCCTAAAACATGAGACTGTAAATGTAGGTATGATTTATTTAATGATCTGATACATTTCCTGAGTATCAGAAACACTTGGTAAAGTAGAAAACTCCTCGAAAGGAAAGGAGATTGGAGGGTTTCTAATGACATAAACTTGTTGTTTAAAAAAGGTCAAATGGTTCTAGATTTTTAATTTTGAAAGCAATGATTACTTCTTCTAGAATGAACTTATTCGTTATTTAATTTGGTAAATAGAAATGTTCACATTATACTAAAAACTAAATATTTTCAAATTAAAAACTATGAAATATATGCATACTTGTTTTCCTTAAAACATTTAAAATAGCTAGAATTTTGAATAAGGAACACATAATGCATATCATTTTAAATCAAAAATGCAAGTATGTATTATTAAATTTGCAAAAGTTTTTGTCTAAATAACTTTCTTACAGATACATATTAATTCAGAAAGTGAATTCATAGAACTAAACTATAAATTTATTTAGAAACCATTGATTGCTAAGCACTTTTTATGTCTTTTAGATAATAATATATCAAAGATTTGCTAAATAGATTTGCTAAATCCCTCTGGTAATCTTACTGTGAAATATTTTATTACAATTAGTAACTCCCCCAAAAAAAATAATTAGTAATCCAGTTAAAATTACATCCACCAAATTCAATTTGAAAAACCATTAAATGTCTTTCACATTTAAAATTTTCTTAATTTATGCTTTCAATCATATTTGATAAATTAACCTTTTTATTACATAAAATCATATGTAAATCAAATACAAAATTACATATAAAAAATATGTGTGTACATGTTTGGATTTGTATATGTTTGAATCTATGTTAAAGCACAATATTTTACTTTTATTGGGATTACAATGTTCTTAATTATTTAAATTTTTTGAATTTATTCTGTAAATAAGCATTTTTTCTCATATATCTAAGAATGGAAACTTTTATGCACATTACCTAATAGTACAGAGGCAAATGTATTAAAAAATGAAAAAATAACCTCCTAGACGAAGAAGATTGTGCAAAGAACACATCCATTCTTTCATTAACTTTTAAATGTCCTAAATTATGAGCAACATTTATTACCCTCAATCTGTCTTACAGAGATAGAGAAACTGTTCTCACAAATATTTGATTTAGAAAAAGTTTAATACTCATATGATGACATTCACATTTTTAGATTTTTTTAAAAAAATAAAGTGCCAACTAGAAACAGCATTTATTCATTAAGAGATGGTTTATGTAATTTATGCTATGCCTGATTAAAACAGTCTTACCTGGGTAACTTCCAGAAGTTCTGTGGCAATTGTAATTCAAAGTTCACATCAGACCACGAGGAATAGTAGGGAAAAACGTGCTTTTATTGCTTCATAGTCTTCTCAGCAAACTTTCGATGTGCTGCTGGGCCCTGAATTAAGACCCTTGTGCTGTTAGTACCACAGCACTGTCAGAGTGTCACTGCGGACCGACTGCTATTTTGGGTTCTCTGAGCAAAGCTGAGAACACTGAGCCTTTTGTGCAAAATATCATAAGGGCACTCTCATATTCGTTCATAGTCTGGGATTAAAATGCAGACAGCTACACAAGTAGTAGGAGCTTATTATCTTTTTTCCCCCCTTTTTCTCACAAGCAAAAAGAAAATAAAGTACGTATTGGCTTGAGTTGATGAGGAGGGAAGTCAACTTATGTAAGAGAATTTTGAAAGTAGAAAGGACATGCCCTTTGCTTGAGGATTAGCTGATGAAACAAATGATCCATTTAAAACGGACACAAAAGTTACTAAAAAGAGATGTTTTCCATTTTGTGTTCATGTCTTCTGGTTATTGCGTAATTCAATTCTTTCTGCTCAAAAAATCAAGTAAAATATATAAGGAGAGGACAATGTATAAATGATAATATATCCCTTTCTTTTCCATGGCTTATTTATTACCTAAAATGCTTTTTATTTTTTCAGATTTATAAATATATTTTATTATACTCATTATTCATTTCAAAATGCATAACTTTATTCTCCAGGTAGTTTAATCAAGCTACTTTTAAGTAAAAATAATTTTTGAATCAGACCATAGATAAGTTAAAAATAATATTAACAGTGTCTTAAATTAGGTTTAATCACTAAAAACAATAATTTTAAGATCTAATATGCCTTTATTGCAAAGAGATGACCCTGAATTTCAAAAATATTATTGAGTCCTGGGACTCAATATTAGGACTACATGCATTTTTTTTATCACAACAAAGAAAAGTTAATAGAAAAGGGATTATATTACAACTAGTAGCTGGTGGGAACAAGCAAGAGAAAGTGGTGTCTGATTTATGCTTATCTTGCCTTTGAATTCCTAAGAACCAAATTTTATGATTTGGTATCTGCCAAATAAATGTTAGGTGCCTCTGTGCCAGGTTCTCTGTGACATGAAACAAATCTAAACAAAAATAATTTTTGTCTATTAGCCTTCCACATAGAGAACCAAATCTGCTCATTTAATACCCAATGAATATATTTTTTCACGTGCAAATAGTTTATGAACAATTTCCACAATTAATCCATTTTTAGTTCAACTGGATATAAATTTTCCCTCAAAACATTCCAAAATATTTACATATCTGTACATACATATGTATATCGGTATATATATACTTGCATTTTTGTACATATTTATTTTTGCCCTTTTGAGGCAACCCATTCAAAACGAAGTATTCTCTCTCCCTCTCTCTGTCTCTCTCTCTTTCTCTCCCACTTGAAACTTTTTAAAGCTTTCATGACCATTTAAATAGTGCTCTGGCATCAAAGGAATTCTTTGTATTTAAGTTCCTCTGAATCAGTGTTGTCCAATTAAGCCCAGTTTCTTCCTATCTGGGAAATAACTTCTCTCTCTGCCCCATGTACTAGTGCACCAATGATCATGGCACACACATCTCTTGTGATTAAGATTTGCGTTTTCCCATCCCGAGCTCAGTTGGATTCATGATATTTCTTTTAGTCACTGTTACGTAGGTGGGAATGGTACTGGGGATATTTTACGCTGATTGTCTTCATGTCATACTAATGGTTGCAGACCCACTTAGCCGGGTTCTTAAATCCGCCGTGTTACTCTAACACTTCTTAGCTGTGCTGTCAACACAACTTCCCTGTGAGTCTCCGTGTGTCGTTGTATTCTGGGACAAGCAATGGCTTCTAGCTTTTCAAAAATTCTAAACCTGGGTGAATTTACAGTCATCAAACAACCCCAGTATTTGGCTAGGAGAGGCAGATTTTAGAGAAGCAACTGCTCATGTGAGTTCTTTCCTTTACCTTTATTTCCAAGTTCTAACCTGTGTTCTGGGTTAATGTGAAATCTGTAATAGTCTGATGGTGT
The DNA here is from genome assembly GCA_963573935.1 of Arctocebus calabarensis. Lineage (NCBI taxonomy): Eukaryota > Metazoa > Chordata > Mammalia > Primates > Lorisidae > Arctocebus > Arctocebus calabarensis. The sequence continues at coordinate 10,528 of CAUYON010001829.1, forward strand.
CACATGTCCCTTCTACACATACCACGCACTCCACTGCTTTTCTGACTGTAAGAAAGATACAGTCCTCACAAAATTATAACCACTACCCACCTCCTTCAAAGTGAGAAAGTAAAATAAAAATAATAACAACTACAAGAGTGATACTCATAGCTTTTATTTCATAGAGCTGGATTCTTGTAAATCAAAATTATGAATGTCAAATATTTTCCTCAACACAAAGAAAAGATAAACAATGGGGTGATGAATATCTAAGTTACCCTGATTTATTCATTACACATTTCATGCATGTATCAAAACATCACATGTACCCAACAAACTTGTCCAATGAATCATATATTAATATAATAATGATAATAATAATATAGATATTAATGTGCATTAACAACTCAAAAACTTTCTTTGTTTTGGCTGCATTCTTCATCATATAGAGTAGCAAATGTCATTGATTCAGTAAATGAAAGCCATCAAGATGAATAAGTCTAAGTAAAACTTTATTAAATGAAAATCTCTCCCCACCATTAATCAGCAAACAGTGCTCAACTGTAAATGTCCCCAGATTTTGCCCTAAAGAGCAGTTGAGGTCATTTGTTCCAAAAGGGTATAAATTGTTAGTCATTATTCCCCGAATCCTTGTCTTCCCCTAGTTGTGCTGAAAATTATAGACGTGTGTCTTTTTTTTTTGTTTGTTTGTTTTTAATAATTTTATTGAATCATAATTATGTACATTGGTGCAATCACAGGGCACGATTCATATACATTCAGAAATATTTTGATCATACTGTTAACAGATATCCTTCATGGCATTTCCTTGATCACTATATAAAGACATTAATACT
>CAUYON010001831.1:0-15318 GCA_963573935.1 Arctocebus calabarensis
TTGTTGCGTTTTTTAGTAAAACCAACACAGAACAGGCGAAGCAAATAACCATCGGTAGTCTTAACATCAACATGAGCTTCAATCATAGTCTGCCATTTTTTAACCATAGAACACATTTTGTCACAGGTAAGATCCATGCCATGGAAGTTAGTCAGGCAGTTTTTGCCCTGAACATCTTCAGTTATCAGCTTGAATTTTCTAAATGCAACTTCATCATTCTGCAGATCAGCAAGACTCACTTCAAACACACGACCTTTGAGGCCATCAGATGCAATTTTGGTTCCTTGAGTCCTGGTGACCAGTGTTTTCCCAATATTTCTTATATTGAACATGGCAGGTGCCTTCACATCATACCAATCTTTCTTAGAAAATGGATCAACCACTTTCTTCTTGGCTCCCTTTTTGCCGCCTTCCGTAAGGCGCTTGTTCTTGCCGACCGCCATGGTGGTGCTCAGCGAGCCAAAAAAAAGGGAGTTGTGCCCTTTTAATGGCACTAAAGTAGCCATTTCTTCAGTGATATTATATTTGTCATCAATACTTCTGATACAAATGGCAAGTTGGGCTGTATTTATAGCATCATAGCTGTCATCCATCACCAAAACACAAAATTGCAAGTTAGTGGCTTTACTCTCCAAATTTCTGTTGATAGATGTTCCAATTTCCTTGATTTGCCTGGCTATAGCCTGGTAAGACAAACTGGTTTTACAAGTATTCTGCTTTTTTTCATGCTAAATTATGTTTGCCATGCTTTCCATATATTGCTTAATAGACTATCGGTAAATGGTTTTGATTCTTTTGCTGTCAAATATGTTACTGCATAAGGAGCTTTTTCAAGTGGAATACATCTGAGTTGTAACTTTTAAAAATATTTTTTGATGAGAAGACAGACTTTTCTAAATTCTGCTATTTTGTCCTTATGACATAATCTATACGCATTGAATTTGGCAGCATGTTTTTGCATATAATCCCTTTCTAAATTATAGTCTTTGAAAACTTGCACAAATTCCCTACAAATTAAGCACAGTGGCTTACTATTTGCCTCGACAAAAAAAGGAGTCATCTGTTCACTTTTCATTGAACAATCTTCCTTGATCCATATTTCTTTGGATTCTGTTCTCTTTTGAGACACTGTAGGAACCATGCTGGGAATAAAAAAATAATAGTAGATAAGGGACTATACTTACTTATATTATGAAAATTAATCAACAGGAAACTAGAAAGCATGGTTTGAGCCCTTCCACAGCTCAGCTGCTGATGCAGGGAGAGGTGGAGGGCCCATTATAAAGCGTGGCATGTAGGTGAAAGTACCTTAATAATTGAATAAGAATGCTCACCTGTCTTCTCCATAACCTTAAACACCTAAGGTTACAATGGTAAGTTGAAATATTATTGACAATGGCTGCCTCTCCAAGTCACCACAAGGACATGTAATGTCTGATGCTGTCAATTTGACTGGTTGAACTTGGGAGACAACAGAAAGTCGCACTTGGCCATAGAACTGAAGCCACATATGCGTACAAATGGCGAGAGCAAACGTATGTTTATTACAAAATTCACACTGTAGAACTGTGTAGTTGAGTTCTTCCAAAAAATTACCAAAAATAAAAACATCCACATAATATTTTAAGTAAGTTTACAATTTTGTGTTGGGCTGCATTCAGAGCCATCCTGAATGCATGCATTCATATGGCATGTGGGTGGCAGGTTGGACACCCCTGTTCTAAGACCTTGGAATCTCTGCAGTGGTAAGAATGTCTTCTTTTACATGAAAGGGCTAACTCTTAACTAAAAGCCCTGAATAACTTTAGGATGGGGCCTGGTTGCCGGAGGAACCAATTATATGATTAGAGGATTAGAGCATTCAGCCTCAACTTCTGGGGAGGAGAGACAGGCTGGGGATTGAGTTCAATCCCTAATGGCCAAGGATTTAATTAATCATGTCTGCATAATGGAATCTCTGTAAAAATCCCAGATGAAGGAGTGTGGAGAACTTCTGGCCTGCTGAACACTGGAGGCACTTTGCATGGAAGCTGCACGCTCCTTCCCCTGTACCTTGTGCCACGTACTCTTCACGTATGGTCACTCCTATCATTTGCAATGACCTGAAAAATGTGAAGTGTTTCGCTGGGTACTGTGAGCTGTCACAGCAAATTACTGAACCTGAGGAGGAGATCACGGACTCCCAGTTATAGCAAGTCTGTCAGGTTTTTCTGGCACTTGCTCTTGGTAACCCGGTAACCTAACTAGTTCACACGTCCAACCCCAGGTTTGGCTAGTTTACTCCCAAATCTCTTCCAGTTATTATTTTGACCTTTATTGTATCTTTTTCCAATCCAGTTCCTATAACCTTAGTCAAGACATGGTACAGCTCTTTATACTTGCTTTGTTTCTTCCATCCTTGGAAGACTGGTGTAGCACCCTTATCAATTTTCCCAACATGATCAACAGTAATAATAGTTAACAATTGTAAGGAGTGTATTATTTGCTGGAAACGTTTAGGCATTATATCAGATAATCTTAAAGAGCAATAAATATGGTCTATTTCCCATGATTGTATCAATTTCACTGATTAGGAAATGTGCCTGGAAGAATTACATCATTGTCCAGTGTTCACAAGTGAGTATGTAGAATCCAACCCTCTCCTACTCCCAGGCCTGAATGCAAACCACTTCATGCACACATCTCTTGGGGACTTGACAAACAGTTCCACTTCAGCCCAAGAAAGTGGGTCAGGTTACCAAATTGATCACTATGGAAACATTTCTTCTAGGCTTCAAAAGGCAAATAACTAAAAGTAACCTGGATCTGAAGGATTGTTAAATCATATCCCACAATGATTAAAATACTTCCTCTTCTCTTAGAGACAGAGGGTAAGCTGGAATAATTAACACTCCTTTGTAGTTTCAAAATTCAAGAAATTGGGATATTTAGAGGGAAAAAAAATCTTCTCTCGCTCAAGGTATCAGGTCTTCTTTCAATATTTCCATCAGGCAGTGTGAGTGTGTCAGACCCCAGCGCAGCCCACTCCCACCCATTTCTGTTAATTTAATATTCAAAGCTGTTGTAATCCACACAGCTTTTGAGAAACTAAAGCAAGCATTATTGGTTAGGCCGATTCATCCAAAAGTCTGTTTCGCATTTCAATGACCTAAACAGTAAAAAATATATTCTCCTCCTTTCCCAGTGGACAGATATGGAACTTCAAATGTAAAAATTCTTTCTTAACAATGAAGACACTCGTGCAGCTTAGCTCCTCTTTCAAAGTCTTTTCATTCTTAAAATATTCAGAGATTCAGGAATAGTCCCTTCTTTTCTTTGCGTTCCTCACTTTTCTTTAGGGGCTGCCTACCTTTTAATGATGGTGAAAATTCAAAACAATGATGAGATTTTTCCCCAGAGCAGCCAAACACTAGAACTCATTGTAAACTACGTGGCAGTTTCCAGCAGAGCAGGAAACCCAAACACGCTAGGTCCAACTAGGAACTGACATTTGTGGGGTTGGGAGACCTGTGTGCCCACCACAAACCCAAACAAGGCTTTGGCCCAATCTTTTGGTCATGTTATCTGAATTTTCCCACCCAAATAGCTGGAAATATAATAGACAAATACATAAATTTGTCTTATATCCCTCAGGTTCTGTTAATATTTCTATGTACCATTTACTTTGCCACCTTACTACCTTACAATAAAATGAGGATGTATCAGCTGTGGCAGGAGAACAAGTTTTACGATGTGTTGTGCAAGTAGAACACTACCATGGACTTAGGCTGTAACTGTCCTCTACAGAGCGAATTTGTCCACTAACCCAAATTCCAAGCGAAGCCCAAGGTTCTGAAACACACCATTGACTTCCAACCCTTGTGTTCTCTGCATTTTACTATTCTCTAATTACTATGCCAAGTTCTATTTTTAATGAACGCCTTCTTTCCTGACTACCTTTCTACTTTTCCCCATGGCCACCAAGCTATGTTATAGCCCCCAGGGAGCTTGTGAGGAGCTCTCACAAGGCACCTGCACCCTGGTCCACTCCAAAACTTATCAGAGCTTCACAGCAAATGACAAGAAAGGAAGAGGTCAGCGGATGCTGCTCCCTTGCATCAGAACCAAACTTTGAGTCTTTACAACTATCTTTGGTCTCTCCTAACTCTGACCAGAACAGAAGGCTTCATATAGGGGGGTAAGGGGTTAGAATACCAGAAAGCAGCAGTTTTTCCAGGATAGGAATCTTTTTTTTTTTTTTTTTTGCAGTTTTGGCCAGGGCTGGGTTTGAACCTGCCACCTCCAACATATGGGGCAGGTGCCCTACTCCTCTGAGCCACAGGCACCACCCCAGGATAGGAATCTTTTTTCTACCTTTGTTACTCTAGTGTGCAACAATGACATAAGAACTACTGAAAGTGAATGATCCAAATAGTGCCATTTACAATGGGACACATTTCTTAACTTCTCTGAACTTCAAGTTTCTTATGGTTTCTTATGTACTGAGTAAAACCCTAATACAGGACCCCACAAAGGCAGGCACTCATTTTATGCTCAGTGTTTTTCATTAAAATATTTTTGGAGAACTGGATCTTTTAAAAATGAATGCACCTTCACATCAACTAAATAGAATTTTTATGATATGCACAAATTATACACCACACATTTATCACTCACAAGCTATTATTATGTAAAATATTTGAACATTTCTTTTGTGAATTTTTTCTTAGTATCTCTGGGATGGGGTGGGTTGGTAGAATGCCGTGCAAATGAAAAAAAGAGACTAAGATTTTGACTTGTAATGTTTTTGCAGGCCAAAGGTAGACACAAGCTGATATTTTACAGAACAGGGTCTTCAGGCCAAAATACATCCACTGCTCCTGGCCCCCAAAGAAATTAGTATTGTTTGGATCATGAAGGAATAAATACATTGTGAGTCCCAATTGTCTCATAAATAGCACGCATGATGCAACTATTGAACAAACAAATACAGGTTAAAGAAAGAGCATCTGGCTCTTTGCCATTGGGAAGATACATAGTCAAAAGGAGAGGGAAATTGTTCAGGAAACTGTAGAGAAATTGAGCTGCATTGCAGTTTTCTAAGGAAGTAATATGCAAGGTCATATTATTATACACAAAAAGTATTAAAATGCAGCTATCCCTTCCTCATCATACTAGCTGCAATTCTAGTCAATTCCAGAAACATTTACTGAGCATCTGCCATACGCACCTAATATATATCTAGCCTGTTGGTTGGCATTTGTGGGAAGCAGTACACTAGAATGGTGACGAGCACAGACTTTGGTGTCAGGCAGAGAGGGTTTGAAAACCAGCTCCATCACTTAGTAGTTCTGTTTTTTGGTTTGTTTTACCCTGGAAAGTGTGATAGTCCTTCTTTCTTTCTCTCCCTGCCCCCTTTTTCCTCCCTTCCTTTTTTCTTTCTTCCCCCCTCCTTCTGAATGGAAATATAACTCATATGTCATATAATGTCTACATATTAATCAAACTCAATGGTATTTTACAAGATTATAGGCCAGGTCAATATACAGAACATTCGCATCATCTCAGAAGGCACATTTCCCTTATGTTCTTTCCCAGTCAATATTTTCCAATCCCACCCCATTAGAAGAAAATACTACTACAAATGAATAAATAAATACTTTCTGTCAAGATAGGTTAGTTTTGCCTATTCTTGAACTTTATATAAATGGAATGATTCTACGTGTACCTTGTCTGTTATCTGTGTTATGTTCCTCAACGTAATTTTTCTGGGGTTCACCTCTGCTGCCATATATTAGTGGTTTTGTAATGTTGTGTTACTTGGTAGCTTTCCATTGTATAAATTTATCACAGCTTATCTATACACACTACTGTCACTTAACATTTGAGTTGTTTCCAGTTTGGCATATAATGAATAGAAAAGTTTTTGTCACCCATTTCTGTAGGGTATGTACCTAAGAGGAATGGCTGGACCATAAAGCATAGGCACATGTTTCAATTTCCTATAAAGCAGCATTCAATCAGCCTCTAGCAACATATGACAGTTGGGATTATTCACTCCCTTGTCACCTTCGTTAACACTGGAAATTTTCAGCCTCTTTGATTTTAGCCATTGTGGTGCGTATGGAGCGTTAACCTGTGGTTTTCATTTCATTTCTCTGACAATTGGACTTGAGAGTATCTTCTCTGGGGGGAAGCCTTTTTTCAAGCAGGTTAGTTTTGTTCTCTATGCTCATCTATAAAACAAGGGAATAATAATATATTCTCTTGTGACTGTTGTGAGAATTAAATGAGATGTGTATAAAATACTTATTGAACATAAAATATTCAATAAATATTATTGTTACATCTGGCAATATTATTATTTTATATCACTGGGTAGAAAAACAATATTAATTAAATATAGTTCCATGGCTAATGAAGCTCCAAAACTGGCAGGAAGTATAATGAGAATGCCACCTAGGAAAACACATCCAGGAGAGTGATGTTTAGACACAGACAAATGGATGGGAACTCACTGGGACACACACAGAGATAAGTGTGCAAACCACCTGCTACACAATGCTTAGCAATTTGCTAAGTACATTTCATATGTCATTTTTTATTTTGATCCAGTGCTGAGACTAAAAGGATTTGACTTTCTTTTCTTGTTTCTACCTCATGAATGGTTAAAGATGATCCAACCACAACTAGGCTATAGTTAAATTTAAAGGGATGTCTTTGGACCATTAGCAACAAAGTGAGGACTTTCACTGAAACAGAGGCTGACACATAGCATGACGTCGTGTCAATTGGCTGAACTTAGCTCTGATCATAGTTGTGGAAAGCAATAACATTTTAACAAGAATCAAAAGTGAAGAAGCAATAAAACCTTTAACAATAGGTAGGGATACATGAGAAATTAGCCTAAAGGAAGTTTTCTATGAATAAACTGGAGAGATGTATGCCTGGATCCTACCACCTTAGAAAGTAAAAACACCTACTTCCAATGAGTTAGGTGATTGGCTTCTCTTGGAATTTTCTTTTGAGAACACACTTATTTTTATTTACTTATTCATTTTTTAAGAAAAATAAAGGCAATTTTATAAAACAAATTTTTTCATAATCGTTTTTAGGTGTAAAATCTCTAAAATGCTTTAGTACAGTCTTTAATGTTCTCTAAGAGGGGCACATTCTTCATTATTTGTTTGAGGTGAAATTAACATACCATCAACCTAACTTATTTAAAATATTTGTACAATTTTGTAGCAATACATACAACTTTAAAATCTTGATGTAGGTATACAACTATGAAATCATCACCACAAAAAAAGACAGTGAACATGTTCCTTATCTTCAAAAGTCTCTGAATTCTTCTCTGTACTCCGTCCCAAACTCCATAATTGGTGTCCATCTCCAAGCAACCACTGATTTGTTTTCTGTCACTTACAGGTTAGTTTGCACTTTCTAGAATTTTCTGTCAAAGGCATCATACATTATATCCTCTTTTATAATGTAACTTCTTTTACTCAGCAAAATTATTTTGTGATTCAACAATGTCATTGAATGTGTCAATCATTCATTCATTCTACTTGCTGAGTAATTTTCTATGTTGAAGACAAACCAGAGCATATTTATTCACTTATCTGAAGACAGACATTTGGATTATTTCTAGGTTTTACTTATCACAAATAGGGCTGCTGTGAATATTTGTGTATAACTCTTTCTATGCATAAATTCTTTCTTTTCTCATGTGTAAAAGAGGGAATGACTGGATGATATAGAAGCTGATGCTTAACTTTTTAAGAAACCGACAAGCTTTTCCAAAATAGTCATGTCTTTTTACCAATACATTCTCACCAATCGCTCAGGGATTATGAGTTCCATTCTTCCATGTCCTTTCCAATGCTTGGTATGGTCAGTGTTTTTTAATTTTTGCTATTCTAATAGGTATCCAGATGTATCTAAGCATGTCCCCAATGAAAAAAGATTCTGAGCATCTTTTCATATGCTTGTTTGTCATCCCTATGATTTTTGTGAAATGGTCAAATATTTTGCCCATTACTAAGAAATTGGGTTTGTTCCTTTTTTGGGGGGGGGTTTGTTCTTTTCATTATTGAGTTTTAGGAGGTAGGGAGGGGATGAGAAAGTGAGAGGGGTACACAGATACATAAGACACAAGTCTTTTATTTTCATATGTACATATATATATACACTTACATATAGTATATCTTCCAAAAACTTTTTCATAAACCTCTTTTCAGTCTGTCAACTGTATTTTTCAAAGAACAAATGTTTCACCTTTTAATGAAGTCCAGTTATCATTTATTTTCTGTGTTTAGTGCTTCTAGTATAGAATCTAGGAAATCTTGGCCTAACTCAAGTTCCTAATGATTTTCACCTGTGTGTTCTTCAGAACAGTTTATAATTTTATGTTTTGTATTTTCAGGTCTATAATCCACGTTGAAATAATTTTTGTATATGTGAAGGCACAGCTCCAAATTCACTTTTGGGGAGAGGGGTGTATGGATTTCCGATTGTTCCAGAACCATTTGTTTAAAAGACTATTCTTTCTCCACTAAATTGCCTTCACTCCTTTGTCAGATATTAGTTGTTTGTATGTATATGTGTATTTATGTATGTATCTATCTAGTCTGTTTCTAGACTCCATTCCATCTATCTATCTATCTATCTATCATCTATATATATGGTCTGTTTCTAGACTCCATTCCATCTGTCTGTCAGTCTATCTATATCTATTTGTCTATCTATCTATCTATCTATCTATCTATCTAGCACCCAAGGCCATTTTGTACATAATCTGATCCTCTCCAAACTTTGTCTTTCTATTCCTTTAATAGATTTTTGTGGCATTCATAATTTGATCCCAATCTCCAATTTCAAATTACTGCATTATTGCGTAATTGCAGACATGCCTTTGACCATCAAGCATTCTAGGTACATAATCTAAAGGCTACTGACTTGTTCAGTCCTATAAAAATATGTGAGATCTCAACAAGCTATGAACCACCTGTAGAGATGAGAAAAAAACTAAAATCAATATTTATTTATATAAGTGCCTACCAAATGTAATGTTATGTCAACTCACAACTGCAACTCAAATCTCTTCTTGATAAGAGAACTTCATGCAATTTAATGGTTACTTTATATGGGATGGGACTTGCAAAATAAGAATCTACCTAAGAAGTTCATAAAGCAACATCTGTTTGATTCTTTTATGCCACTCCAGTGGTTTTACATTTCCCCTCTGACCACAATTCTTTTGATCTTCTCTCTTCTTTGTAAACATTTTCATCTCCTCCAATCTCATATGTCACAGACAGTATAATGCTCTCTATATTAACTAACTAGCAGGTCATTCCCATTGAGATTTCATAGTTTATCTATTTATCTATTATCTACATATCTATCCTAATTTATCCTATTGTCCTGTAATTATTAAATTTCTAGACTCTCTGCTTTACATAACTGAGAATTATAAGGAAGGAGCCATAGTGTATAATGAGACATATTAGACTCATTGTTATCTGTGGAATTAATTGATGACAGTTTACTAATTTTGCTTTGATTAAGTCATCACCTAGATTTTACTTACTCAGTGGAGAACTGAAGAAAATCTGTTATCTCTAAGTATGTGGTACAGCATATTGAACCAGTTTAAACTGACCAAAGTGAGGGTTGTAGCATTCAGGCAAAATTCCATGTGAATGGCATCTGAGTGTATTTATGGAGCTATTGGAGAAAAATATTCCTTGCTAAGGAAGATAGTATTTTAGGGGCCAAATTTTTAACTATGCCTCAGACAAGTCTAACCTAATTATTGTTCCCAAGTAATAGTTATTATAGGAATAGTTGTTTTACCGTTTATTATTCAATAAAATAGTAGATGTAGCTAGTAATATTTTTTAATTTTAGCTCATAATTATAGTGCATACAATTATTAAGCTGGATATTATGATAATCAGTCTACAAAGAGAATGCCATTTATTTATTATTCGGAAATAAAATTTTATTCTTCAGAAACACAATTTTACACTTAGTAACTAAGATGTAGAGATTTTAACTTACTTTCGTAGGAACAAGTAGTGAGGAAGGAGGAAAGCCAGACTGCAACTACTGTCTTCACATTCAAATTCTGTGCGATTAACCACCTGGCTTTATACCACCCAGGACGCAAAATCTTATTTTCTGGTTTTATCTATTCATTTCTTTAATTTTATTTTCTCCTTTTCTTCAACTCCACCTTCAGTACTTCCAATTTTATTGAAATTGTATGTGAAATAATAAGTATTCACTGTGTTAAGTTCTTAGTGTTTTGTTCAGAAAAACTGTTAGGTACATTCAAATAATTACTGAAAGCTGGGCAAGTGCCTACTTTAAGACCTGTGGGAACAAGAGCAATAATGTGTACATCGCTGGTGATAGCCCCAGTACAATTAGACACAGGCTTGAACATGGAGAAATGGGACCGGGAGTGGCACTAGAGGTCATTGTTGTTGTTTCCTTTTCTGACATTTGGGAGCAGCTAACTACCGGGCAGCAACAGTTTTATCAACCGAGACAGCCTCCCCAAAGCAAAGCTGGCAGGCCTGTTTCCCTATAAGAGCCAGTGATCCAGCCATTGTTTGGCACCATGAACCAAACTATGCTCCAGGAGATGTTGCATTGTATTATCTGGGATTTCTTCCAGCATGGATCCCATCAGAGAGAATGGCCTCATCACATTATTTTTGACTGACTGAAGTAATACCATAGGTTTTCTTTTTCTGAAAATCAACCTGCAGCAAATCAGCTTTGATTATGGATGAAACTTGCCAAGCATTTTTTCTTTAGCTCATTCTGCAGTCTCAGGAGCTCCAAAAATGAAATCCAGTAAGACATCCCAGGATACCTCCTAGTTTTCAGCCTCCAAACTTGTTTGAACATTTTTTCCTTTACATTAATGAAGATTTACTTGTATTGCTTAATCCCAAAGTGAACCTATTCCAACTGGCCTCCCTCTCAGTCCTAGGAACGCCAATATAATATTAAATTTTGATCAAGAAACTTCTTATTATGCATGAATCATGGCTTTGTATTAATGGCTTTATGTGGCATTTAATTGTAGGGCAAAAACATTAATGGATATACTCATTGAGTAGATTTAAAAAGGAATATTAGTTATAATGTATTAATAGCAACAACAATTACAACAGCAGAATAGTTATCATTTATTTAGTACTTAACTGTACACCACACTGCTATAAACCTTTTAAAGAGATTTTCTAAATTAATCTTCACAACATTCCTAAGAGGTAGGAAATATTTCGATTTTAGTTTCACCATACATTTGTAGATTTGAGTTAATCGTAGTATTCAGGAATTGACACATTATCATGATTGGCCTTTGCCCCAAAATCCCACTTTCCAGGTGTATGTTTTAATACTCTCCTGCCTTATTACCAATCCCATGTCCATTCTTTTCTTGATTTTTGGGCAAATTATCATGTTAATATGTTAGTATTATACCCCCTAGATAAGTACATATTGACATACCTTTGTTAAATACTCAGAGCTATGTATATTATCACTTCCCATAACTGCCATTTATTATCGATTTTTCCTTCACTTATTTTTTGTTCAACACTATGCTTTAAAGACATGGTGGTGAATATATATCTATTTTTTTAACCTCTGAATGATATTATTATCTCTTCTATGAGTAGCCACTGGTATAAAATGTATTTCTGTTTTTTGTGTTGAGTAGAGGAGAAACAGAGAAATCACTCAAAAACCTGCTGAAATAATCCAACTGCAAAGGATCATCATTTGTACTTTATTGGTTTTGCAATGAAAATGAAAAAATTGGCCATATTCTAGGTGCACTCTGATTGATTTCATGATAGATTAGTTACATGTAAGAGACAAACTAGGAGTTAAAGATGGTGCTAGAATGTTGGGACCAGGCATCTAAGAGATTAAAGATAAAATGAAGACAACAGAGAGTATAACAGGTTTGATGGATTTAGCAGGTGTGCAGCTAGGGCAATGTTGAATCTGAGGTTTCCATGTAGAAATGTTGAGTAAGTTTTAGATGTTCAAGTATAGAATTTTGAAAAAACATTTTGCAGTCAGTGACCTGTAGACAGTACTTGAAGCACAAAATGGATTGACACTACCAACATCATGTGGTGCATTAAATAACTGACAAGTGCCTAGGACAGTGTCTTGGGACACATCAACAATAAGAGGTATAAAACAAGATATTCTAGCAAAAGAGATACAATGGGAAATGAATTAGGATAAAAATGCAGTACCACTTAACGAAAGCATTTTTTTGAAGGAAGCAGTGATAAACCATGTCAAACATTTACTGCAGTCTAACTAAGCTGAGAGCTGAAAATTAGCCATTGGATTTATCAAAATGCAGACCTTGACAGGAGAGCTTTCATGGAGTGATAGTAATGAAAGCCTGATGGAACGAGTATAAAAAATAAAGGAAGTTGAGGAATTGAGGACACCTGAGTGGTTTGGTAGACAATGAGAGCAGAGATACGAGAATGCAATTGGTAGGCAAAGATAGCGGGTTGACAGAGGGTTTTGCCTTCCTTTTTCTCCTTAGGAAAAATGACTGCATATTTGTACACTGGATGGTATGATGGCAGGAAATGGGATGATGTTCAAGAAAAAAGAATAGGAAGCATCTTCATCAAGTCTTTTTGGTAGGGGAGAGGGGATAAAATCTAGAGAACAAATGGAGAGATCGCGCTCAATATCCTGTAATCATGGAGTTGGACAAGCATTATAGACTATCTTTGTCACAAGAAAAATAATCTCCAGAGGATGAGGATTGCTTGGAAAACTATCTCCTAACTTTTCTTCTTTTTTTATTAATATATCAGGCTTACTGATATTCCTAAACCTCTCTAAGTCTCTATCAAAAGATTAATGTGAATCTTGGGCAATATTAGTCTCTTCTCTAGTAATGGGAAAAAGCTGATGTATCCAGGTTTTATAGGCAAACTTCTGGCCAAGGAGCCTGACTAGTCAACAACTGAAGTGATGCCCATATGCTCGCGTACACAAACACACAATATACAGACAGGTGCATGTAGACAGGTCATTTAAAATATATTTTTGGAAAATATGACTAACAATAGATTTATGGAAAAATATAAAATTCTAAATTTAAAAAAGGAAGAAATACATAATCCAAACAATGTACAGTCTTAAATTAAGATAATACTTGGACAAGGCTTCCTAACCAAAGGCTACCAACTATAGGTCTCAGGTATAAGCAATTAAAAGTAATTCACAAGAGTTAGATGAATGGGTTCATAGAAGGTTGTAAAAGGAATCAATGAAAATCTCAGAATGCGCTCTATAAACATTAACCACGGAAGATACCAAAATGACAACTAAGGACTCTCCTCCCAAAACATAAAACCCCAATAACTTTATAGTGAAATTCTCCACAATGGCCAATTTGTTTCAGAAAATAGCAAGAGGTTAAAATCTAACTTATGGTATGACTAAAATAACCTCAATTCAAAATTTGGAAAGAACAACATGAAACAAAGGAAAAATTGACCCAATTTGCATATGAGTATAAATTTGAGAAGCCTAAATATAATAACTATATTTAACTCAACACATACTTAATATTCATGGGAAGTTCACATCAGGAAGTTAAGAGCAGCATAAAATGAGTCTACTTGCTGTAATGATGCATACTGATGTTATTTTCTACTCCAACTAGCACAACTGCATAGCGATTAACATATTGGAATCACCATAACTATTGCCATCACAGTTACACAATGAAAGCTCATCTTTTCAAAGCTATGAATGATCTAATTTTGAAGGATCCAAAGATCAATTTTCAGCCCTCAGCTTAGTTAATTCATAGAAAATATTCAGCATAGTTTATCACTACTTCCTTTTATTAAAAACATGTTTTCTTTACTTGGCATTTTTCGCTGTATCTCTTTTGCTGGGATCTCTTGTTTTGTACCACTTTTCAATGCTGATGTGTCCCAGGTTACTGTCCTAGGTACTTGTAAGATAATTAATGCACCTTACTCTCCTGGCAGTGTCATCCATTGTGTGTGTTAAATAGCATCCATGGGTCACTGACTCCAAAATGCCCATGTCCATTTCAGTTCTCTCACCTGAACACCACACTTGAACTTCCAAAGCTATCCATGTCTCAACGTGAATACTGAATTGGTGCTTCAAATTTAATATTGCCCTAGCAGCACTCAACAAAACCCCTCAAAGCTGCTATATCTGCTAATGTCTCCATCTCATATGATGACAGCTTTATCCTTTTAATCTCCCCAAACCCTATCATCTGAAACTCTTATTTGTCTCTTATATGTGACATATCCGTCATAAGATCTTTTCAAGTTTATCTAGAATATGTCCAATTTTTATCATTTTTTCAAAACCAGTAAGGTAAAGATGAAGCTCATTAGTCATTTGGATTATTTTAGGAGGCTTTTGGAGGGTTTCCCTGATTCTCCTCTACTCAGCACAACAACCAGAAATATCTTTTAACTAAGTAGATGCTCATGTCAATTGTCTCTTCATACCTGGATATGCTTCTGCTTTTTTTTTTTTTTTTTTTAATGGGAGCATACTTCTCTTAGCCACATGACTGACACCATCGCACCCCTTCAAACCTTTGCATGGATGTCCCTTTCTCATTGGCATCATCCTGATGTCTGTTTAAAATCAAATATTCTCTCTTCTCTCTCTTCTACTACTAGGGCACCCTTTTGCCTTACCTCATTCTTTTGTTTTTCTATACACTTACAGCATATATTAAATAATGTTCTTATTTTGTATGTCTATGTCCCACTACTAGAATCAGCAGCTCCCTGATCATGGCATGGATTTTCTGTATGTTTTGTGTACACATATTTCAAGTAGCATGGAGAGAACTTGGCCTAATGGTAGATGTCCAATAAATATTTTTAAATATTAATACATAAAAGTTCTCAGATATTTGTATTTTCTAAACTATAAAGTTGCACCTTTGCTTTGATGGGGGTATTGGTAAAGTAGCAATTGCATTAAAATACCGTTTTGTTAAATTTCAGATTGATATGGGGCAACATATGATTATTTCATACAGTTTGATTTTTGAAGTTTTACGTATACTTGTGCCCTTCACCCAGTAAATGTGCAATATATCTGTTCAATGTACCTGAAGGACGAACATGAACCCAACCCCTTGACTTCTCTCCCTACTTGCATTTCATTGTGTGTCTCTCATGTGAGCATGTAGGTTTTAATCTGCTAGTTTCATGTACATGTGATGCTTACTCTTTCCATTTTTTTTTTTTTTGAGACAGA